>CM057818.1:54680815-54767752 GCA_030067965.1 Latrodectus elegans | reverse complement strand
CACACACACAGACTCCGTGGCACGACAGCCCACGTGTCCCACTGAGGCCTCACTATGCCTATCTCTGTGATCAAAGCATGTATGTTCCAATTAGGTAGTTCAGCACACAATGAAACTCCCAGTAGGTTCCTTGCAGAATGCTTGGTATTCAGCCCATTTATCGACCCACTTGAAGGCATGAAAGTCTGGAGTCTACCCTACCCAGACTGAGGATCGAATCTCAGACTTTCTTGGCTTGGGAGTTACAAGAAACAGCTACCACAAAACCACTAGGATTCATTTATATATATATATAAGTAATATGTAATTCTTCTTCATTCAGTTTTTGCATAATTGTATGTATCAATATAGAATGGTTTAGTGTATGAATCACTGCAATTCTAATTTTAAATACTTTAAATTAAAAAATCGTAATATTTAAATATAAATGTAAATTTAAAACTGATATCCAAACTATTTGCATGAATATTCATTAAAATAATATCATACACTGTTTGATTCAAAAATATTTTTAATATGAGTAATTCTAGTAAACTATTTTTAAATTTTGTTCTGCTGATGAGAAATTTAACCACAAAATGTTCACACTCTGAAGTCGTATGTCATTATTTAAAACTACTTCGCGCCCGCGTTATTTCCCTTTGCAGTTATTATAATTACGTACTTCTTAAAATTTATCCAAGTCACTTCCCGAAATTGTCACCTTCATTTTAGGTTTTTGTATTACTTAATCCAATTACTTATGATTTAAAAATTATCCAATAAAAGCTTTAAAAGGTTATAGACATCTCTTAACAAGATTCGAGGAATTTGCATAATACTATTATAAGAACCAGTTAGCAAGTTTTTAAGTCAAAATCTATCTCATTCGTGACTAAGCACTACCAAGAGATTTTATTTCTTTTGGAAATAGATTACAATATTTAAATATAGAAAAAGAGAATCAACCATATGAAAATAAAAATTTAGTCTCATTGACAATTGTTCATGCCGCTGTTGTTAATCATCTCAACTTTTGTAAAAAAAATGTAACAAACATGAATATCCTTCTAAATAACCAGTATCTAAATTATGGAAGAGTTGTTTGAAAATATTTTGAAATAAACTCATGAATTATTGACGTGATAATTATTAAAAATAGTTTGGAGCTTATTTTGTATAATGAGGTATTTTTAATGCACTTATAATTACTGCATTCCACTTTAGGCCGTCTAATAATTCCACAATATTTGTTTTTGGCGAATAAAATATTTTATTGAATACAACGTTACATTTTGTTCTAAGTGTTTTTACTAATTCTTTTATTTAAGGCCTCTTTCCCCAACTAGACGGCTTTATCGTACGACCAAAAAGTTGTCAATATTTTATTGTGAAAAAGTTATAAAAAAAACCAACTACTAATAGACTAGCCCCCGATAAAATATCGTTTCTCCAGTGTGAAGAGAGCAGTGTCTTATCGCGTGGTGTTTTGAATAACTTTTTTTTTTTTTTTTCACAGCAAAACATCGTAGACTCATTTTTATAGTACGATAAAAGTTGTCTAGCGTGAAAGAGGCATATTGAACATAATATAAGTCTCCACATTTCAATATTAAAAAACGAAACAAAAGTAAAGCTTAATCTTAATACTTTTAATAAGACATAACAGGAGACAGAAAATATGTAATTAACAATTTCAAATTCGTGCATAGACAATTTTTATAAAATAAACAATTCTAATGACGTAGTGGATTTATTTTAGGTTATTATTGAAGAGTTTTATATATCCCTAACATCGCTTATTAAATTGGGATCATTTTACGTTTATTTATGCAGGAATGAATTTCTTTCTTTTTAACAATACAGTAAATTTAATTTTAGTTTAATCCATATGGATTTATTTCCGAATTCCATTTTTAAATATTAATTTTACAATTATTAACACAAAAGACAAACTTTTAGAAATTCATTTTATTTTTATTTAACTAAGCCGTCAATAATACTATAATAATTAAATGATAAGATAGATTTGGAAGTAAGCTGTTACATACTAAGTTTTGGAAAGTATAGCTATTTTAAACATATAAGATTTGCCTTTCTAAATTCTTCTTCAATTTACAGGAAATCCTTCATATATTTATTCTCTAAGGGATTACATAGATAAACAAGAATTTATAAATAGATTTGATGCGTTAAGAAAGGGAAACTATTTTTAAATTAAAAATTATAAATCTTCTTTAAAAAATAAAATATTTAAACTCTAAAAAATGTATACATCGAGAAATAATTTGATCATGAAATGAAACAAATAAAAAAACTTTGAAAATCTAGAAGTTGATATCGGTACAGAAATTAAGATTTTATTTGCCTACTACATTAATATAATTTTTAAACAAATTTAATCAATGAAATTTATAATTGAAATAATTTAAAAAAGTTTGTTTATTTCTTTCACTTTGCTAGACATTCAAAAAAATTAAAAGACACTCATTTAAATTAGTTAATTATTTCTTTTGCTCACTTATATAAAAGTAAAATTACTAAATATTTTAAGCATTTTGGATAAATATTAATTAACATATTAGAAATAAAGATATATGCATAAATGAAGATTTTGCAATGCTTTAAAATGATTTAAAGTATTTAATTTATAAAATGTGCGATACAGTTTTTATATTTTAGAATTGAAGTATCAGTAGTTGACAAAAAAATTAAGGATTTATATTTAAATTAATTACGTAAGCCATTAATAGTTTTTAAAAATAAAAGAATTTTTATAAATGTCTTATGATTATTTTTAACTGCTTTAATTAATGAAAGAGGAATGTTTAGGAAAGGGATTAGTTTAATGAAATCAATTAAATGAAATATTTAACATTTTAATTAATAAACCTATGTAGTTTTTATTGAAACAATTCCAAATTTTAGGATATGAAATATTTATAAAAATTATTAAATTTTTTTATAATTTGAGGATAATTTTTTTCAAATTCTCAAAATTTTCTCAATATATATATATATATATATATAATATATATATATATATATATATATATATATATATATATATATATATATATATATATATATATATATATATATATATATTATATATATATATATATATAGATATAGATATATATATATATATATATATATAATATTGAATGATAGTTAATTTTATATTTAATTTTATTTTAAAATTTAATTTTAAATAATTTTAAAATATACTGCGAAAGAATAAATTATCTTAAAATGTTTTGTAAAGTATATTAATTTATAATAAAATATAGAGAAATGTACAACGAAATGCTTAAAAGAAAAAAAATTATGTTTCAATTTTTTTGAGTAGTAAGGAGAGATATAACTTTCAAAAGGTGTTCTGAAATATGAATACATATGATTTTTTCTAGCAAAAAACTTTAAAATATGCATTTAAGTTATAAAATTTTTGCAACATTTATTTTGTAAACGATAGCTGCTTTGTTTTAGTTTTTAATTCAGTATCTCGAAATATGAATATGATTACAAGGAAATTCTAGAGAGATAATTGATTCTCTCGAAAACTGTATTGTACATTGTAAATGTGTCTCTGGGGTATATATTTGAATAATGCATAATATATAACATGTACTAAAGTAAGAAAATACTCCCGCTATCAAGTTGGGATGTCTCTATTATATTTTAACAACAGCATTCCAGATTTAAGTTTTGCAATTTTATGCACATTTTTGGAACAATACTTGATTAACAAAATAAATCCAATTTGTTTGCTTTTTTACTAACTATCTTATTTGGAATGTAATACACTGCTGGACAATTGCTAAGGACAGATAACACTATCAACCATAGCAACCACAAAATGAAAGGAAGCAAAATGTGGAAAATTAGAATAAGTGCGGGTTATAGTAAGAAGAAATATGCGTATGCAATTTTTTTTCCACGTCTGTTCATCACATGATAGCGTTCATAAGAGCTTTAAACGTTTTGACGCGTGTGGATAGTTGTTGTTTCAAGTCAAAGTTTTACAAGAAAGATTTAATGGACGAACCTGAAATTTTTGGCATGCCTTCCCGACATCACTTAGATGATTTTATGAGTGGCCGAATTTTTGGAAAGATCGAATAAGGGCAAAAAATAACAGATGTCAGGGAGTTCCACATCACTCTCAGCGTTGTTTCACGGCTGTGGAAGTCACTTAAAACTACTGGAATGTGTAGTAGGGTGACACGGGGAGGTCGTGTTAGAAGTACGACGCCTGCAAAAGACAGATATATCGTCCTACCAGCAAAACGAACAAGTGCACCACAGCTCAGCTGGTGGCAAATCAGTTTCTTGCTGCCTCAGGAAAGCAGATATCTCGTAAAACTGTTGCCAGACTTTTTAAGGGAGGAGGACTATACGCCCTCAACACCTGTTGTGTGTGTCCCATTGACCAGATAGCACCGTACTGTCCATTTGCAATGGTGTCGTGAGAATCGCAATTGAACTGAAAGGACTGGGCATGCGTACTATTCTCAGATGAGAGCAGGTTCAGTCGGCCATCGGATTGTAGACGCCAGCTGATCTGGCGCGAGAGTGGTACTGCTTATCGTCCAGAAAGTATACAGGAAAGGGACCGATATCCGACATGTAGTGTCATGGTGTGGGCCAGCATCAGGATCAATGGCCGCACGCCCCTACATGTGGTTGCGAATGGGACTATGACGGGCCAATGATACATTAATGAAATTCTACTTTCTCATGTTTGTCATTTCCGTGTTGCAGTCGGTGATAAATTTGTTTTTATGGACGACAATGCAAAACGTCATAGAACACTCGCTCTTCAGGATTTTCTAGACAGCGAAGGTATTCAACGCCTCATATGGCCATCACGTTCTCCAGATCTAAACCCCACTGAAAATGTGTGGGATGCTTTGGGGAGGCAAGATTCTGTTCGAAACTATCTCCGACAAACAAGAACACCCTAATCCGTCCACTTACAGAGGAATGGGATAAAGTGCCTCAACAGCTGCTGGTTAATGTTGTGCAAAGTATGATACGACGTGTGGAATGTTGCATCACACTCCACGGTGGACATATCCCATACTGATACCTTTCTTCAAGGGGCCTGCTGACTTTTAGTTGCATTGTTCCATTTTTCCGTATGCAGCACCAAATGAACATTTTTTTTCTTTCAGATGTTTCAAAGCATTTGCACTTTTCAGAATAAATATTCTTTGTTCTAATGTCTGAACAGTGTGGCAACTATATTTTATCCTACTAGGCTTCATGTCTCTCTTAATGTTATGCTACATTGCAATTTGTGATCTGTCCTTAGCAATTGTCCATCAGTGTATTTGACAATAATATACATTTAATAATTCTGACAATAATATACATTTAAAGCTTATAATAACTAAAAGTTTTGTCCTCACTAACTTAATATCAACAATTACATAAAAATCTAAATGAACAAATTTTGTTAAATATGAATAATTTGTTCTAAAATTAAAATCGTATATTTTATTTTGAATTTTTGCTTAGTTGGTAATATAAAACTGAGGGAAAATGTTAGCATGGCAATAAATTAAACTGTAGATTTTGTTTTAAAAAAAGTTATATTTTACTTTACACTTGTACATTTTTGAAAAATAATTATGAGATACTTTATTTTAAAAATTAAATATTTCATTTTTTTACTTATGAATGTTGCCCAGTTCTGGATATGACTATAAAAACTATAAAATTAAGAATTTTTTCATAGCTCTTTTAATTAAGAATTTTCAATAAAACTTTCTTACCATTTTAATCCTGTTATAATGCTTTATTTATATATTACATATTTTAATATTTCATATATTTTTATTTATTGGAAGAGGATCTTTTTAATTTAATGTAATTATATTTTCAGTTAGAGATGATGTTTCATATATATGATAATGCATTAAATAAATATATCAGATGTATGCATATCAAATGAGACGATGGCTAACAGACGTCACCATGCATGTATACAAATATTACCAAACCGTTACACGTGATTTTTTTATTGTTTGACCTTTGATACTCACGTTTAGTTTACATTTGGACAAGTTTCAGCGTACATTGTTGACTTTATTGTGTTGAAAATGTCGAATTTTATGCCTTCCAGCCACGATGTACGTACAGCTTTAATTTTTTGTTACAATCTGAAGAAAAATGCTGCCGAGTCGCATGAAATGCTTGTAGAAGCATAGAATGGAAATGCTCTGAGCCGTGCGCAGTGCTGCAAATTGTTTGAAAAGTTTCAAAATGGTGATTTCAATGTGAGAAACGAGGAGTGTGGCAGACCAGCCAAATTGAAGATGCTGAATTGTAAGCTTTTCTCGATGAAGATGATGGCCAAACGCAAGTATAACTTGCAGAACATTTGAATATTGATCAGAGCACTGTTTTCTATCGTCTCAAAGCAATGGACAAGATAATAAAGGTAGGTATATGGGTACCACGCCAGCTAACGGAACGTCAGTAAGAAAACCGAAAAATCCTGCGCAAATTGTTGCTTTCCCGTTACAAACGCAAGTCATATCTCCATCGTTTTGTGACTGGCGATGAAAAATTTATTCATTTTAAGAATCCCAAGCGTGTTGAATATGTTATGTGATGATATGTTGACTCCAGATATCTGTCCAAATCGATCGCAAGGCCAAATCCATTCGTCCGCAAGACAATGCTATATACTTTCTGTGACCAGGTGGGGCCAATTTATTATGAGCTTCTGAAACCTGGCAAAACCGTTAATACTGATCACTACAAGCAACAATTGCTTGATTTGAACGATGTTATGCAAAATGCGAGCAATACAAGAAATTTCAATACTCGAAAAAAGCGAGCAATACAAGAAATAGCAGCACAAAGTGATTATCCTTGATGACAACGCCCCTAGCCACCTTGCTAAACCTACCAAGGACACCATTAAGGTACTCGGACAGGATCCTTAGCGAATGCGGCTTATTCTGCTGACTTGGCTCCTTCCGATTACCACCTATTTGCATCAATGGGGCACGCATTGGATGACCAGCACTTCACTTACGAAAACGACAAATCTTGGCTTGATGACTCTGGCTGGCCTCAAAAGACCGATAATTGTTTTGGTGTGGTATTTACAAATTGCCCAAAAGATGGGAAAATGTATAGCAAGTGATGGATATTACTTCAAATAATGAAATATTAAGAGTTTTGGCAAATTTATTGTCTTTTTTAAAAACAATCGTCTCATTTCATTTGTACATACACCTGGTATGATAACATTTTAAATATTTATATTTTCCTGTGATCAACTGTAAAATTTAATATCATGGTTTACAAATGTAAACAAGTGAGAAATAGCTTGTTTTCATTTGTAAACCATAATATTAGACAAGTTAAAACTTGATTTTCTTCAAAACAATAAACAGAAGAACATTTGTTTTATTTCAGAGAGAGAAGTGACTGTCTTTCCTTTGAGTAGTTCCTATTAATTGCAATGTTGTTCTTTTCAATATAGTTCTTTCTTTAATGAGTACGTTTCTCGAGTAGTTAAACGACATTTTATTATTAATTATATGACTTTTAAAGCTCAAAGATTTTAAGAGCTTCATTTTCTATTTACCCATTTATATATCTTTTTGCTGTACATTAAGGAAGTCTACAATCCATGAAAATTCTCTGAAAGATAATAATGTGCGCTGAATGCAGAACAAGTCTTGAAACAGTCTTCAACAGTTTCCTTATGCTGTTTCATAGATTTTTTTTTTAAATCAAAACCTTAGTCATATTAATAAATCCTTTTAAAAGTTCAGGTATACTTTGAAAAATTTAGACTCGTCACATAATATATTTATATCAGTCTAGCTGAACAGTTTCCAAATGAAAAAAAATTGTAACATATTAACATATCTTAGAGAAAATTTTGAATAATATTTAGAAAATATATAATACACAAGTAGTAAACGAAAATCCTTATTTATGCTCCTATTTTACAATTTAACTTAGCTATATATATATATATATATATATATATATATATATATATATATATATATATATATATATATATATATATATATATATATATATATATATATATATATATATATATATATATATATATATATATATATATATATATATATATATATATATATATACCAGATAGGAAAATTCCAAAGAAAATTATTGAACAAATGGCCCAACATATAGGCAGTCACTTAGCAAATTCTGAATTAAAGTTTTTTATTGGGAAATGTGAATATAAAACAGAATCCGCATTTTATCTTTTTTCTATTGCCCTTTTTATATTTCGTTTTTTTTTCTATTCCGACAAGCAACAGTTTGTAAACTGTAAATGATGCATGTTAACTGTGGCTTATTTGTTAACTATAGCTCAATGTCTCTAATGATTTAATAAATTTAAATATTATTAAGAATATAGAAACCTTAAACTAAATTGTTTATTTTTACAGTACACTCTAAATGTTACTAATAACCATAGGGGTACTGCATTACTTGTTTTTGGCTTTTCTTGCATTCTGATAGATATGAGGTTACTGTCATTTCAAAGGATATGATGTAGCACTACAATGGGGGAAAATATTAAGTTTTTGCTTTCCAATGTGAATTAAAAATTTTTATTGAATTTGGATAGCAACTTTTAAAGTGAAAGTTCATGCAAATCAAGAATGAAATCTAAAAATAAATTCCTTTAAGTTTTTTACATTCATAGTTTTCCAAAAATTGGTATGAGATATTCAAATTTTAATCTACAAGTTAAAATGAGAGTGAATAATTTTATTGCTAAACCTTCAAGCGTTATTTTCGAAATATTGAAGTCAATAAATGTAAAAAATCATGAAACTATTGGAAACATTTGATAAAAGTCAAATATCTAATTAAAAAATATTTTTAATTTTATTAAAATTTATCACCTAACACCCAAAATATTTATCGTCTTCAATTTCTGTAAATTTTAAAATACCTTTAGTTTTAAAAATGAATTAAGATGCATTTTATTTGGATTGTCAGCAAATTTAATCTTAATTCTAAACATTTAGTTGCTAATATAGCAAAGCAAGCACTTCATTAATTTTGTTCCGGATTTATATATAGCATGCGTAACTATTATATGTGGTTAGTTCATTAAAATATAACAAAATTAGAAATCAATGTGATAAATGTTATATATTTACGGAAATTCAATGGTGTTTGCTTATCTACTTCTATACCGATATCTATCTATCTCGATTTCTATATCTATACCTATCTATCTATACATATATAATCATATTTAGCCTATTAGATTCTCAATCTAAGCTGATGCGGACTGGAATCTCTTACGAGGTAGGTATAATCTGTATTTAATACTCTGAATAATAATTAAAAATTTCGTAAATTTTGTTTTTGATTGATATTGCTAAATTTTGATATAAATTGCGCTGTTATTTGACACATGTTAGATTAGCATAATTGTTTTCAATATTTTATTAATGGTTAAATCTTTTATCTGCTATCAAATGATAATAGTAAAACTAGTTTTACTGAGAAATAATTATTATCAGCTATTTAATTTTATGCAGCTTAAAATTAAAAATATTTTTAATAATTAAATTTTTAGAGTTTTAGAGTTATGAAAAATATTTTTTCATTTAATTCCAAAGTTTTCAGAAAGTGTTTATTTCTCGAAACATTGATGCGAATAAATTCTTTGGTAATCTTCAAACACCCTTGGTATGAAGCTGTTTTTGCTATTAATAATAAATTATTTTCTTTTAAGTACATGTAATTATTTTAGAAATACTTATGCAGTCATTTAGTTATTACTCACAACTAACACACTGAATACATCACTCATAAATTTTTACACATGTTCGGATAGTCATTTCGAAATTTATTTTAGTTTGTCGTTGCCCCGACAGGAAAGAAGTTTTATGTTTTCTCAGCATAAACACACCTATTTTGATATGGAATTCGAATATTTTTTGATATTATGAAGGAAAATGTTAAAGATAACTGTTATCCTCTAGACTGTGAGTGACATCAAATCTGTCATGATTGTGAATTATTTATCGGTTACTTTTTCTCTTGCTGATAAATTTTAGAAACTAATATTTAGTTCAGCAATTTTAAATGTCGATTGAACTTATTTATTTAACTTTCTTTCATTAGCATCAATATTAATCAATAATTACAAAAAATTATAATTATAATAATTTTCCCTCATGTTTTGCTTGCTTTACTTGATTTCATCATAATTTCTTATTTTATGTATCATTTTTTTTAGTCTATGAATAAATCTCAAATTTTATTCACTACAAAAGGTTGGTGAAGACATGTATTAAAAAATAAAAATTAATTTCAATGTATTTCCTCGTGTTTTGCTTAATACAAATACAGTATTTATAATTCATAAGCTATATATTTAAAGTTTTAACCTAACAAAAAAGCAAATAAAATGTTTTTATCTTTATTTAATGAAAAAGTGGAAGGCTTTTGAAAAGAAATATTTTAAATATAATGTTTTCTTTAAATGTTACTTTAGCATACTTAGAAAGAAACAAAAAATTATGATTTTTTCATATCAACAACTTTTATTATCTTGTAAAATGTTATTGAAATTTTATTTTGAAAGCGTACGAAGTATTTAAACGCCTAAATGAGTCGCTATGCTATAAGTATTATCGCTAAGGTTTCAGAGAAAGACATTTGGATAAATATTTAACTTAGAATATTATAAATAAAAAATAATTATATCGAAGTTTTCATTTCTCAACAATTTTTATTATTTTATGGTTTTTTATTCATTTAAACTTAACTTTTGTTTGGTGACATAGCATATATTTATTTAATAAATTACCCGTCTAAAAATTCTTCCGAAGTTAACAAATAAGATATGTTCTTTTTTTTTTACTTCGTAAAAATTAGATGAATAAGAATAATGACTTGTTATTTTAATACTTAGGTAAGTTCTAGGTTTAAATAGATGTAAAATATTTTTCAAAGAAACTTTTCTCGGAGAATGTTTTTTTAAGAGGGAGAAAAAAAAATTTGATTTATGAAAACTGAATTCTGAAATAAAAACATAAGTTTTTTGATGTTTACTTAATGAAAAACACTATTAAGGTGTATTTTCTTTTTCTTTAATTCTTTAAAATACATTAACCGAAAAAATTTGTTTCAAAACTCATATTGAATTTTTTATTCTTTTAATTTTTTTATACTTTCTAAGACATTTTTTTAGAGAGCGTGTGAGGAAAGAAATAGAATCGTTATCAAAATCTTGTGGATTATTTTTTCCCTCTACGTTGGACTTTTCGTCTCATTCTTAAAGAAATATTCTATGTTTTTTTATTTCAATAGTAAAAAAAATTATAAATCCACTAAAAATACTGAAATTTTTGCTCTTAACTACTGAGAAGTTATTAAGTTAACATCAAAATCTCTAATTACTGAGTTGCATAAAGGGAAGCATTGTGATATAAATGTACTTTTTAACTGAAAAACAAAAAATACTATCGTGTCAGATAGTGAATTTTTTCAATTAAATCAACTTTTAAAATTTATACGTTAACTCTCAACAATAATATATATATATATATATTAAATTATTAGTCATAGAATATATATGCACACCCAAACATAGTCAGATTTAGATATTCAAAAAAAGTTATATTCTGATTTCTAGAAATAAAAATGTCTTTTCATATTTTTGACTGAAATAACACAATTTAAAGTAATTAATCTATTAAATGATGTCCATTAGCAATTCTTATCTTATTTTTACTGACTGATTTTGTTTTAATTTCCTTTTTATTTTAGAGACTTACTAAAGATACTAATGCCTTAATAAAATAATTGTTAGTATGTATTTCTTTATTTAATACAGGGTGACAACTTTATATTGTTGAAAAAATTATACTTAAGAGATCTTAATGTTAGAAAAACAAATAAGTAGTTTTTATTTCCTTATTTGAAATAATATGCCAAACCGGCGACAACAAATAATTGCTTTGAGACTGGATTAAAGCTAATTAAGATTGCCAGAAAGCTGAATATCCACAGACAACGGTATCAGGTACTATGAAACGATTATTGGAACTTAGCCATGACAGTTATAGACCCCGAAAAAAAAACTGTGAATATAAATGAAATTCGCAAAATCATCACTAAACAAAATAACCGAAATTCAAGAAACTCAATGAGAAAAATATTTAAAGAAATAGGGAATAATAGAGAATCAGTTAGACAAATTGCAAAAGAAGAACTTAGACTTAAGCCTTATAAACTTCGAAAAGTACAGAAACTAACTGAGCAAAATAAGAGTATACGGCTGCAAAGATGTCGAGTTCTCATTCAAAAGTCCGCATGGAAGTATTTCATCAACACGGACGAAACACTTTTCACAATTTAACAATCCTATAATCCACAAACGAACCGTTACTGGTCATCTGATCGTCTTGGAACTTTCACAAGAGTAGAACGTAGGCAAAAACTACAGTCAGTTATGATTTGGGGAGGCATTTGTAAATCTTGAAAAACTCTTTTGGTTTCATAGATGAAAGCGTCCAAATGAGCAAGTACTGCAATGAGATTTTACACTCGGTTTAACATAATGGACTATAGTGTTTTGGTCTATTCTGCAATCAAGAGTTATGCTCTAAGCCACATCGAAGATTGGAATAGCTAAAGGTTACTCTTATGAAGGAATGGGCTAAATTAACGCCTGATGTACTGCAGCCCGTTGCAGAAAATTGTATGAGACGTTTACGGGTATGTATCGATGACCAGGGGCCATTTTGAAAATACTTAAATATGTTGTATCTAAGTATCAAATGACCTAGTTAAAGTTAGTTTTTTGGAAATAAATTCCATGTTTTTTATTTTAATACAATATTTTGTTGTCAACAGGATAAAGTTGTTACCCTGTATTTCATTTAATTATAACTAAGTCATTTAATAATTCGATCACAGAAACAAACATAACTTTATCAAAAATTCCTTAAGAAATATTTCCTTAAGATTATAAAAAATGCATGGAATAATTCTCTTAAACATTATTTCTTTTAAATTATGAAATTTTGAGAATTATAATTAAAGATGAAACTGTGCCAAATAAAGTTTTGAGCTTTCAATAGAATACAAAAGGATTGTTTGGAAATTTTGTGCGTTTGAAAACTTTGATTCATACAATACCTTTTTTATGTTTGATTTCAGAAAAAAATGTCAGATGACATGAAGAAATATTTAAAGTTTTTATGTGAAAAAGTGTTAATATCTTTTGCGAATGAAGATAGTTATACTCAAGTTTCACAACAACGTTCTTTACAGTTTATAGGCTAGGTTTTTTTCTATTTTCGTTAGTTAAAAAGATGGATGGATAGTGTGTATTTGCTGTTCGCAAATAAACTTTTAGAATTGCTTCAAGTTTTTTTTTGTTTTATTTTGTATAATATGCGAATATGACGTAAAATTTGTAAAACATACTCTTGAAAACCAAGAACATGTTGGATATATAAATATTTTACAACTTACTTTTACTATTCTTTATTGACTACATTGTGTCCAATATAAAATGACGAAAATTAGTTGAATAACAAACTCGTGGTAAACATATCCGAATATTGTGAGAAAGAAAAGGAATAACTCTTTATATTTTACCATAAAATTCATTTCTGTGTGATTTTTAGTAAGGCGAAATTAAAATGCAGAAATTATAAATTTAAACATAATTTTTCCATTTTTTAAAAAATGTTAAACTAACTTAAAAATAATCAAATATATAAAAGTGTTTATTTATGAATGATTTACCAAAAAATTAGTTTAATTTAATTCTAAGTATTTAGAGGATATTTCAGTTAATCGATCAAAAATCCCTACGCCTGAGGGAATCCCTATGAGTTGGAGGGCCCAATGTTTCCCAGTTGATTGGATGTAAAATGAAGAATACAGATACCGGCTCAAAGAGAAATCCCTCTCTCAGTCACTACAACTATAAAGATAATGGATACGCTTTGGGTATTTCTCCGCAGAGTTGGCAGCTGAATGTGTGACTTGCTCTCTGACTTTTATTCAACACCCCATTGGTTTGATTATCAATTTGGGCGTGGATGTTCGTTATGACTGGCAGCTCACTTAAAAATATGAGAGCTTAAATGCTTTGAAGCATAAAAAGTAACTGTGGAGTTCTAACAAAATCAATTGGGAATTTTTCCAAGCTGGGAGTCATGCAGTTAGAATAAAAAATTATTTGAGAAATTACTTGGAAAATGTATAAAAACAATATGCCATATGCATGAGATTAGCTTTAACAAAACAGCAGTGCCGTTGTAGCTTCGTTGGTAAAGGCGTCCTACTAATTATCAGCCGGTAGTGAGTTCGATACCCTCCAAACAAAGATCTACCGTTTTCGGTGGCTAGGGCTTGTTAAAACTGGGCGTGGTCCCGATGTCCTCCAGATGAAAATTTTTGGGAGTGGATATGACATTAAACATTTATTTTGGGAATATTAATAATTAAGTAAATACTTTGATAAATTTTAATAAATATTGAATTTTAATATTTAATTTTTTTTTAAGAAAATAGAGTTAAAGTAAATTATTTCTCCTGCTTAATTAACTATGGAGTTTTGTAGATAAGTTTTCATTTTGTTTGTTTAATTTTATATCCTTTTTTTTTAAATGTTTATAGTAATATAAATAATGTGAAATATTTACCGATTTTAGCTATCGATAAATTTTAAAATTCTTATAGTATTTTATTAAATTTATTTTCTATAAAAATTTTGCTTTTTTAAACATTTTCAATAGATATTTGATGTAAGAACTTAATACACAGTCTAAACTTTTCTGTTTTAAAAAAGATATATCGAGTAATTTAAATGTAGAAAACGAAAACATAGTTAGTTTTTTATACAAAATGAATATTTTGTAAGCTTTTACGAATGATATTGACTCTTTGAATTTTTCTTGTAATAAATGAGTTATATAAATAAAATTACTGTAAAATGATGGATATAAAATGCATTCTAATCTGAAATTTTGATTTTAAAGGAATATTTTACTGAATTTGTGTCAAAATATAATTAAAAAAATTCCTTTGGATAATATTGATAATTTCATCAACATGATTATACACTACTGGTCATTAAAATTGCTAAATCAAGAAGGCGACATGCTACAGACGTGAAATTTATACGAAAGGAAGAAGGTGCTATGATATGCAAATGATTAGCTTTTCAGCGCATTCAGACAAAGCAGGCGCCAGTAGCGACACCTACATTGTGTTTAAATGAGGAAGTTGTTCAGCCCGTTCCTCATACACAAATTGCATTTGAACGTTGTTGCCTGGTGAGAAGTTGTTGTGATGCTTCGTGTAAGAAGGAGAAATGCGTACCAGCACGTTTCTGACTTTGATAAAGGTCAAATTGTAGCGTACCGGGATTGCGGTTTATCTTATCGCAGTATTGCTGTCGCGTCGGTCGAGATCCAATGACTGTTAGCAGAATATGCAATCGATGGGTTCAGGACGGTAATATGGAATGCCATACGGGATCTCAACGGCCACCTATCACTAGCAGCCGAGAAGACAGGCATATTATCCGCATGGCCGTAATGGATCGTGCAACCACGTCACGAGCTGTGAGTCAAGAAACGGGGTCGTTTGAAAGACAACCAGTGTCTGCACGAATAGTTCAACGACGTTCGCAGCACATGGACTCTCAGCTGAGAGACCGTGGCTGCGGCTTCCTTGACACTGCGTCATAGACAAGAGCGCCTTCAATGGTGTGATCAACGACGAACCTGGGCGCACGAATGGCGAGACGTCATCTTTTCAGATGAATCCAGGTTCTGTGTACAGCATCATGATGGTCGCATCCGTGTTTGGCGGCATCGTGGTGAATGCACACTGGCATCGTGCATTCGTCATCGTCATACTGGCCCATCACCTGGCGTGATGGTATGGGGTGCTATTGGATACACGTCTTGGTCACCTCTTGTTCGCATTGACGGTGCTTTGTACAGTGCACGTTACACTTCTGGTGTGTTACGACCCGTGTCTCTACCCTTTATTCGAGCCCTGCGAAACCCTATGTTTCAGCAAGATAATGCCCAACCGCATGTTGCCTGTATTGTACGGATCTTCCTTGATACGGAACATGTTCGGCTGTTGCCCTGGCCAGCACGTTCTTCAGATCTTTCACCAATAGAAAACATCTGGTCAATGGTTACCGAGCGACTGGCTCGTCACCAAACGCCAGTCACTACGGTTGATGAACTGTGGCATCGTGTTGAAGCTGCATGGACATCTGTGCCTATATATGCAATCCAATCTCTGTTTGACTCAATGCCCAGGCGTATAACTGCTGTTATTACTGCCAGAGGTGATTGTTCTGGGTACTGATTTCTCAGGATCTATCCAGCCAAATTTTTTGAAAATTTAATCACTTGTTATTTCTATACTTGTTGTAGTATATCACTTGTTATAGTATAATATATTTGTCCAATAAATATAATTTTGTTATCTGCATTTCTTCCTGGTGTAGCAATTGTAATGGCCAGTAGTTTTGTTTGTTAGTATTAGAGAGAGAGTTTTGTTTTCTTTCCTCAAGCGATCAAAACCAAAATAAAGGCGGCATTAAAGGAATCTAAATTTTCCTTAGATTAGTTGAGAGAATTTTTAGGAGGTATATCATGTTATACGTACATAAAAATTCTATATGATATAACATAAATTATTAAAATTATATTTGTTTATGAATAAACTTTAATGCATATCACATCACTATATCTGTTTTAAATGAAAAAAAGATACTATATGTATGGAAATACAACTTTGAGTTAAATATTTTCAGCATTTATTTAGAATAAAAAACAAACTTTTGTTTTATATAATTTAAATAAAGTTAAAAATTGTTTTTATTTAATGAGAACATAATGTATACTAGAAAAATATGAGTAATAGTAATTAAAATATTTTTCTTATGAATTCATTACATATGTATACATTTAATCGTTTTATTAATGGTTTAGTTGGTATTTATTAGTTAAACTTGCTTTCTGTTAATATATTACTTTAGTAAGCATTCCTTAATTATAAACAATTTTGTAAAAGTATTTCCTAATTTAGAATTCTCGCTTAATAAATAATTTTCTGAAAATGAACTAAAGTTCGACCCTTATATATATATATATATATATATACATAATTTAGGACACATTATTATAGGTCATACAAATATTATTAAAGCTCCTAAACTTACGGAAATTCTATGTAAGGATACTAAATACAGATCACACAATTTTTAAGTATGTATATATAATTTTTAAAGACCAGTTTTTTTATTATATATACTAAGCCAAATTAAACTAAATATAAACCAATTTATTAATCAAATATAGATCAATTTATAGTAAATGCAGATCAATTTTTTAAATAAACAAGTTAAACCAAAAAGTTTTACTTATTTTACATAATATTGATTCATTTAATTTTAAATTTCATATTTTTATAGTACATCTGTTGAGAGTTTCCTCAACTGAAAATCAAAATATTTTAGAATCATTAACAATTTATTTTTCATTTTATTACATCCTTTCTAAAGACTTTGTTTACTCCTTTAAAATAAGCTATTGAAAATCTTATTTTTAATTTCACTTCTACCTATAAATCATTTAACAATTATGCAATTTTTTTGCAAAAACATTTTTTAGATTTTCTGCATAAAAAGACATAAATTATAATACTTACAAGCTGTTAAATTTCTTGTTTAACATTGTTAACCAAAAATTTTAAGTTTAAATAAGCTTTTAAGTATACAAAATAATAATTCGGAATTAAACTTCAAATAAAATTAAAGTACTTTACTAAAGGAATTAACTGTTATAAAAAGCGGTTATTAATTTTTCTAAAACTTTAATATCATTATAGATAATATTATTCAATCTAAAGTAGCTCGGAGATGATCATTAAAAATAATAGACCACAGTTTTGAATTTTCTATAAAATAGTTGTTTTTTAATTCTTTTGATTTTAGGGATCTTTTAACTATAATAATAGTGGATTGATATAATGATATATGATATTTTTGCTTTCAGGATTATAAACATTTATAACATGTTAATTTCGAATTTTGAAATTTTTTCAAGCAACACTTTTATTTAATCCAACATTTAAAATTTATTTAATGATAAAACAATTATGCGAAATTGCTTCCGAAATTATCATTGATAAATTCATTACATTATTTCAGGTAAGGTACATTTAATCATTTATATGATAACATATTTATTTTATAGCGAAATCTAAAATTTCATTCTTTAGCGCAAAATAAAAATATAAAAAAATCATAATTATATTTTCATTGATTATATTAAGTGAATTATGACAATTTAGAAGTTAATTCAGAAGATGTTTAAGAAATGTTATAAAACAATTTCTATAAAAAATCATTTTTATTTACTTTGTGAATTGCTTCGTAAAATTTATAATAAGACATATAACTATTTTAATTCTATTAAAACTGGAAATAATTTATAAGTAAACTTATAAATTATTTTCAATGGGTGAATTGAATAAAAAATAATGAAATTGCTTTCTCTCATCGTATAGAAGTAAGCAAATGTGGAAGGAAATTGAAAATTGCAAAAAGTCTATTTAATGTAATTTAGAGTATTTTTTCGAAAATTTTAAATTATAAAATATCTTGAATACTTTTTTTCAATGTGAAAACGAATTTTATTTTTGATTTTGAATTAAATCAAATACACTCGTGTGTTGTTGAATTGTTCTAATTTTTGAGTTCTGGAAAAATTAAGAAACAAGCAAAAGATTTTTCTAAGAATGAAAAACTCGCTTACAGACTTCAATTCTTAGAGAAAAACAAATATTTATTGCTCTTGCATATCAAAATTTTGAAAAAATTATAATCATGGAAGTTTTTTTTTTCAAACCATATCTTATGATGTTTTTTTGCTTTGTACTCCGGTTAAATGGAAGCTCTGTTTTGTGTCATAATGTGCATTTATTTAATAAATTACTCTTTTTAAAAGCGATTTTCAAGTTTACAGATAAATTTTTTTTTTACTTTTTGCAAAAATCTTAGTAATGAAGAATAATGACGTATAATTTTAATACTCTAATGGGTTTTTGGCCTTAATGAAGATAAAATCTTTTTCATTAAAATCTTTATTTTTTCAAGATTGTATTTGAAGTACGGAGGAATGTTATTTATGAAAAATGAATACCAAAATAACGTTTTTTAGTTTCTTGATGCATGTTTAATGAAATGCTTCATTAAAATTTCTTTTTTTGCAAATATTTCTTTAAAATAAGTTAAGCGAAACAATTTGCTCTAGAATCCGTAGTTAATTTGTTTTTTGAGCCATTTCGTTTTTCTATTCCTATTATATGATAGCTTACAAAGTTTTTTTTTTATCAAAAAATGACTGAAGAAAGAAATAGGAATCATTACCCAAGAACCATGGTATGCTTTTTGTCAGCATTTTTATTTCCATTTCAAAAGAATGTGTTTTTTTCATATCATAAACAATAAGAAATTTAGCATCACTGAAATTATTTAAATAATTGATTTAATTATTGAAAAAATTTAAATAAAAATACATTATTTGGAATGCATTTAATTAAAACTCTGACGTGTCTAAAATGATTTTGAATGAAATTTAATCAACAGTATGCTTCGCACTATGTTTTTATAAAAATTTACAATACAATGCGTTATTTTTTAAGATATTTACAATAATTTCCAATAGAAACGTAACATCTACGAGATCATGTACTAAATTAAGTTACATATAAATTTACTGTAAGTTTAACAAACACAAAATTATTACTCATAATATACAGTATATGAATGAAGAAATGAAAGCATAATTCAAGAATATAAACTAAATTTGAGAAAAATTTAAGATATACTTAAGATAAATAACGTATAATTATATTTGCTAGTTAAAAAAATTGAAATACACAACAGCTCGCATTGTTATATATTGATTCAAAGAATTTGAAGGAAAATATTAATTTTACATTTTAACATAATTACATCGTATAATGCTTGCCACTCTTTTTCAGGCCATTTGAATGGTACACTCGTGGCATCAGAGTAGGTGCCCTGGCGTATCCTTGGTTCGGGTCAACAGTGGACGAGATCAAACTACTCTTACCCATTTCATTAGTGGTCACTTGTCATGAATGATTTTTGCTTGAGGCATTAAGCACTTCTAAATCTGCATCTTCTAATTCTGCACAAGCCTTCCCTGGCAACATTTTATCTTGTCTGGAATATACCAGTCAAGATCTGGTTCAAGACTTCTTTTTTATTTCTCCATTTCTTCAGGGTGAATGAACTCATGGACCTGATTTAGCATTGCTGTGGTCACGGGATAAGAAACAACATCAACAACATATCATGTATAAACTTCGAAATTTGATTCTTATGCATCGGTATTATAAATATTTGAAAAATCCTGAATTTAATTAGAATATTAAGTATTTTCAAAGTCTTTCAGGCCGTAAGATAAATATTATTGATGTACAATCATCTTACTTCGAGATATAACTTCAATAACTTTAAGCCCTGAGGCTATTGATGATATTTTTACTGGTATATAAATTTCTTTTAACATATTAAAATACTTTTATCATTTTAAATACACATAAACTTTTAACTATTAAAAATTTTATTTTTAAATACGCAAATGCTAAGTTGTTTTTTTTAAAATTTATATTATGTCGATTTAGTAATCAAAATGTTAATTACTATGAATGGTGTTGAGATGTTAAAAAAGATAGATAGAATGCTTATTTAATATTTAAAATGAATCCTTTCCAAAGATTTGTAATTTGTTTAATTATTGATATTTTATTAAATTTATCCACAATTAATGTTACGTTTGTAAGTGGAATTTTTCAATGAAAACAGATATCTTATGAATAGTTATATTTAATACTTATTAAATTATTAGTTATTTTTACAGTTTTTATAATTTTACTTTAGAAAGCTCCATGGTTCACTTCATACTATTAATAGTTCTGTAATTGATACACTTCTTATTTAATTTATAATAGTAACTTGAATTGAAATTGTAACTTTGAATTCTGGAATAAGAATATTTCTCTTCGGGAAGCGAAAAAACATATCCTTCAATCCACAGCGTGTAAAAATGCGACATATTGAAATAAGAATAAATTTGAAAGTAGCAGACGATATTTCTCATTTCGAATAATAAGCTGTTGGAAAAATTTTTATTCTAAAATCTTTGCTTTTTTTAATTATTTATCGAAATCTTTCTAAAAATGTGTAAAAGCCGACTGTATTTAATTGCGATTTATTATATTAATTTAAATATTAATATGGCACCATGAAGATGTTGAAATAAAATTTTAAAAATTTACTAAACACGAATGATTTAAAATGTAACTATGAAATTTAAACATCAATTTTATCACAATAATCTAAAAAAGCTCAATTCTTATCTTACAATTTAAATGAAGTGTTTTACATAATATAAGTAAAAATAGAAAGCCAAAAGATTATTTTTTAAAGTATAAAAATACGTTATTTTATGTTTATTTTTAATTTACTAGTATTTTTTATTAAAGTATCTTTTAATAAAATATGCAAAACTTTTAAAATTCGTAAAAATAAATAAATAATATATATATAAGTAGATATATATTCTAACTTGATTAACCTTTATGATCATTCTTACAGAAAGCCTTTTACATTTTTGTCTTCTATTTAAATGTTTACTATCATCATTCAATATTTTATTTAATAACTTATTTTTTTTCGTTTAATAATTGCTTGAAATTGCATTCATGAAGGATATTCACAAGAAGAAAGTATCACACAGAAAAAAACAAAACTATTTGTTTTTGATGTTGCTAAAGATCTCAATATAACGAAAATTTCTTATGAAAAAATTAATACAATTTTCTCTTTTCTGTATATAAATAAGTTCTGTAAGACATTTTGTCAAATAAAAGAAGTTTTTTCAGAATCTTCTTTACAGAATAGATATAATTGATATATTGTAAAACGGGATTTATTTTGAAAAATTATTTGTCTCTCAAGATTCTATTTATGTTAAATTTTTTGCTTACAGTAAATAAGAAAAAAATTAGATCATAGGAACAAAAGTGTGTAAAACAGATTTTTATGATTCCTTTAAAGGAAGGCATTAGGCAATTTTAAGATATTAATAAATAGACTATTGCAGAATCATTTAATCTTTATATAATTTCTTTCTTAAGTAATCAGTTTATTTAAATAAGAAACTATAATTTGTTGAAAAATTATTTATAGAATTCAGTTTTAAATGAAATAAAATATCGTATGAAGAATAAGTTAAGAATTTTTGTTGACACGGTCATTTCAATAATAACTAGTAAAAAGGGGAATAAAAATGCACTAAATTTTCTAAACCAAACTACTCTCTGCTTACTTGATTTATTCATCAGATATTTTAAAGACATCTTCTGAAGTAATGTTGCTCCTGATTCAGAAAAAGCAGATATCGGAAATCCTGCCACTTCTCCAGAATAAACTAAATAAGGGAAGAGAAACGTTATGCCCTTAAGAAAATGCAGTGCATATACCATTACCATAGAAATCAATATCAATCGAGTAGGTAAATTTATATTCATATGTTTATTTAGATATGTACCCACAAGTGTAATTTGACTTTTTTTGAGTAATTTTCAAGTCAGTAATTCTCAACATTACTTATTTCTGATAAATTGATTTCATAAATCAATTTGAAATCCATTATACCTTTTTAATTAAATAATACCATTGTACATTATATATATATATATATATGTATATAGATATGGATATAACGATATAACAACTCATATTTTATGTATATATGTATAAACCATTAAAATATCTACAATATATTTATTTCTGATATTGTATAGTTTAATAGGAATTCAATGAGTATTTCAATAGAAATTAATGAAAAATAGATTGATTTTATTTTTTTTGGCTAGAAAAAGATGAAAATTGATCTTATTGTGATTTTGAAATAGTATTATGTAAAGAAAAAGGCACAGATGGCGTATAATACAGGATAACAAATTCGGAGTTTGCTGATTTCTTAGATTTTCTTATGTATATGGTAACCTGGTTTTCATTAGGTCATAGATATCGAGAGCTATAAAATTATGCAGAATATTCTATTTTAGCAACACTAATATTTACGTCATCACGTACGTCACAATACGTCATCTCGCTTACATTTCTTCATCGCCAAAAAAACTCAGAATTTGGCATCTTGGATTATACGCAATATGTGTCAAGAAAAAATGCTATGATGAAGATACAAATTTGCAATTTATTTATTATTTTGTTCTGTTAATTTTTAAAATTAATGAAATTGAACAAATTGTCACATCTAATCTGACTTGAGACTGTTGAGTTGTCTTAGAAAGTTGTGACTGTGTGAATTACCATAAACATCAAAGTATTTCACTTGAAAAAAATGCCATGACAGAATATTGTTTTACATAGAAACTTTTATTGCCTGACAAGATTTAGGTAAGTAATGATTCGGTTTCAGAAATTCAGTTGAAGTAATTTGAAGTATTGCAATAGTGAAATATTTTTGCGTATCTGCAGTGAGCTGGTTTCTTGAATTTTTATTGTAAATAGCAGCCCATTTTAAATTGTCTCAAAATATTCAAGTGCCCCTTTTCTGTCAGACTAGCATACTGACGTACTACATTGATTTCTCATCGTTCTGTGTTCGTAAGAATCCATACAAGGACTTTTAACTATGGGGAGCATGTCTCATTAATGCGCCAATGATCCAAATATATTGAGAATTAATAGATTAAAAATAAAAAAGAATTTCATGGGCATCACACCTGCCTAATCAATAGCTTATCAAAATGGAACTGAATGTGAAACAAGTGACTATTGGATCAAAGAAAATATCAGTAAAATGTCAGTTTTATGAATTTTGTTATTATTAATTTTATGAATCTTTTATGTTTTAAAATTTCCTTATTTTTTTATTCATCACAATAGTTAATTTAAAATAAGAATATATAAAAATAGACATTAAATTATATGTAAAAAATAAATTTTATATTAAAGCAATGTGTTGATACTTAAAACTGACATATTTTGAAATAATTTATATTACATGTAGTTGAATTGTATGATTTCGTATATGTTTAAACAGTTTAATATAGTTAAATCATTGTTTAACAATATGTTTAAATAGTGTGCTTAGTAAAATAAATCAGCACACTATATCAAAATTTTCATGTATATCCTGTACTTAGTAGATAGTTAGATTTCTGATACGACACTTTAGAAGTTTTAATGATTCAAAATTGTATACAATTGCTCTACGTAGGAAAAAATTGAACTCTAGAGTTCATTCAATAAAGAAAATTAAAAGTTGTTTAAGTAGTCAAGGAGAAAATTAAATACATTAAGGAGAAAATGTGTGGCAATGATTCAGGGAAAAAATGTCGATGGAGTTATGTTTATCGAATCTTATCTTAAGGGTTTATATAGTCATTTTGACAAGATGAGCTAAATTATTATAAATAATTCACGAGTTAGAAATTAATGACATAGTTTTATGTTAGCTAATATTCTTAAAATAATCTGTATTTATTATTTTAAGAATGATAGGTTGGAAATGCCTTTTATTCTTAAAACAATAATAGCAATAATTAGGAAAAAATTAGATGAAAATATAATTGCATCAAGCCCACGAATATTATTTATTAATTTATAAAAACAAAATTTTGTACTTTATGGAAAATAACGAAGAGCTAAAATGTATATAAGTGAAGAAATCATACTTTGAAAATTTTCTTAATTTTATCTTATCAAAAATATTTCTTTTATATTTTTATATAATTTTTTTATTACATTTATCATTTCATAAATCTATGTGTTTTAAATATATACGTATATTTTAGCCTTGTAATTGCACCATCATATAAATAGTTAATTATACTATATATATATATACAAACATATATATATATATATATATATATATATATATATATATATATATATATATATATATATATATATATATATATATATATAAAGTACTAAAAAGTACAGGATATACATGAAAATTTTGATATATTGTGCTGATTTCTTTTATTCAAAGAATAAAAAAATATAAGGAAATCCATATAGTTTACATTTATTGTGCAAATTTTTTAGTGGACAGTTTCTTTAGATTTAGAAGGTTTTCAGTAGAGTGATGATACTTTAATGAAAATATATTATTAATTGGATATATTATTAAAGTTGGATAGTTTCCTTTAGTTAAATCATCTTTTCCCCATTGTTTGCGCATATTATTAATTGAACACTTTTTTACATTAATAATAATGCTATGCTATGAATTTGTTCGAAATTTCATTCAACGTAACGTTTTATTCAATAGGATATTAAGGAAATTCTGTGTGCAACAATAGAGAGTTCAGAGTTTACCATGTTTCAACCAAATGATTGCAATGCAAGCAAAAACAAAATGATTAAGGGGCAGTATTTCAGAAAAGTCTTCTATTGAGAAAAAGTATTTTATAGTAAAAGAGAAGCTTGGGGAAACTGAAAGTGTCGTAAAGAATTTCTGGAGCCCATGTACAAATAATGTTCAGCGCATTCGAGAATCATTCTTGCACCTATTGAGGAATTTCACCAGGTCAGCATGTAAAAAAAATTAAATATTAAGTTTTTGAGTATATCGTAGTGTAAAATGACATAACCAAACCCTGAGAAAACACATGTTTATATTTTTCCTGTCACCTTAAATTTAAAAGCTTTGCTTTTCAAACTTTGCTTTTAGAAAATAAAGGAAAAGATGTAATAAAAATTGGGACAATGAGACAAGTGTAATAAACGAATAAATTTTACTTTTGGAATGGATAGTTAGTCTTGAGTTAATTTGAAGAACTTTTATATTTAATGATATGCTTTATATGTAAATCTGACCAGTCAGGATTGAGGGAGAGATATTTCTGACCTATCCCATAGAGGTATAGGAGGTACTATGGAACTTAAAGCAATGGCTTAAAGCCAATGGAAAACCAATGTTTTAAAGAGGAGGAGCTAAGACGAGAATTATGAAATATTAAAAACTGCATCTAAAAAAATAAGAAGATGCAGAAAAAAGAAATCCACGATTGTAGACTGGATCCTTATTGAGCTGAATGAGAGTAGCTGAAAAATGTATGTTGTAAACGGAGTACAACTGCCTTGTTTCGACTTTCCTGAATAGAGTCCTAAAACATCTGACAAATAGATGGATCAACGCTAAGGAATTATGAAGAGAAAAGCAACAAAATTCTGTTGAGAGATAGCAAAGAAAAAATTAAAGTTCATAAGTAATGAGCGAACTCGAGCATCAGTAAGCCAAGTGAGATGTGGAAATATCAGCGGATAGATATGGAAAGCGTACATGAGAAATAGAGGATGGGAAGTGATGAAAGAAATGAATCATTGACACCGGAGAGCGGTGAAACTATTGACGATAAGATACAACGCAATTACAATATTACTTCTAAAAGGGGTGCGTCTGATCTCTCGTTCTTATTCAGTCTGGTCAATTATGATATATTATTGTGTAAATATCACAAAATAAATTTAAAGTCAGAATTTCACCAATTGTTTAATCTAGAATGATTTAATTGTAAATGCACACACTTCTTTTGTTATTAAGTTGATAAAATAAACTATTAAGTTTTATTATATATTTGTTTCGAATTTTTCTCTCTGTCATTCAATTATTAAAAACGAATCTGAGTCTTCTTTGGAGTTTTTCTGAAATTACCGAGTTCACCACAGAAAAATATTCATAAATTTCTTAAAAAAGATTAAAACCATTTATATTGTTCTAATTTTACAGCTGTTATCACAACATTTCAGTCTTAGAAACTAGTTATGGGTCCAGGAAAATGCACTCAGTAATAGTGCATTAATAGTGCATGCACTCAGTAATAGTGCTCTATAGACATACATACATAGTGGTGCAGGTGATCCCTGGATTGTACCTTTAGATTATGGAATACTCGCCCATCACTAAGTAACTTGGTCATTTTGAGCTACGGTCAGGTGACGAGGTCACACCTGAGCTGGCACCCTGCTCTCCACATCCATGCCACACCAGCGGTAGGACTTAGGACGCCACATATTAACACGGACACGTTCAGAGCCCATGGAGCTCTATCAACCCAGTGAGGGAGAGTACGGCGTTGGTACCTTCCCAACCATTGCTCAAGGTAAATGATGCTTCACTTGGCTTATCTTAAAGGGAAGCGGTCTTGCCACACCAGCGTTAGGACTTAGGGCGTTACATATTAACACGGACATGTTCAGAACCCATGGAGCTCTATCAACCCAGTGAGGGAGAGTACGGCGTGGGTACCCTCCCAACCACTGCTCAAGGTAAATGATGCTTCACTTGGCTGATCTTAAAGGGAAGCGGTCTTGCCACACCAGCGGTAGGACTTAGGGCGTTACATATTAACACGGACACGCTCAGAACCCATGGAGCTCTATCAACCCAGTGAGGGAGAGTACGGCGTTGGTACCCTCCCAACTACTGCTCAAGATAAATGATGCTTCACTTGGCTGATCTTAAAAAGAAGTGGTCTTGCCACACCAGCGGTAGGACTTAGGGCGTTACATATTAAACGGACACGTTCAGATCCCATGGAGCTCTATCAACCCAGTGAGGGAGAGTACGGCGTGGGTACCCTCCCAACTACTGCTCAAGATAAATGATGCTTCACTTGGCTGATCTTAAAAAGAAGTGGTCTTGCCACACCAGCGGTAGGACTTAGGGCGTTACATATTAAACGGACACGTTCAGATCCCATGGAGCTCTATCAACCCAGTGAGGGAGAGTACGGCGTTGGTACCTTCCCAACCACTGCTCAAGGTAAATGATGCTTCACTTGGCTGATCTTAAAAAGAAGTGGTCTTGCCACACCAGCGGTAGGACTTAGGGCGTTACATATTAAACGGACACGTTCAGAACCCATGGAGCTCTATCAACCCAGTGAGGGAGAGTACGGCGTGGTCACCCTCCCAACCACTGCTCAAGGTAAATGATGCTTCACTTGGTTGATCTTAAAGGGAAGCGGTCTTGAAGCTACTGAGCCAAGACGGATGATAATAAGGCTGTATTTGTTAATCGCATTATGTTCTTAGATAAAGTTTTCGTTTCTTTATTGAAAAGTAAATAAACACAGGGAGGACATATAACGAAATCTAGAAAACGCGATGAATACTGTGAAGTATAATGCTTAAAGATACCGTGGTAAGAGTTTACATAAGTTGTTGAATTATTTTTTGAGATGAAAAATTCATATCTGTCATTTATTCTCAAATTCCGAAAATTTTCGTATTTTCAGAACTTGTAGGAATTTATATATCTTTTTCAATGAAATGAGGAGTAATCTTTTTGTTATATAATCGTTCATTGCTTTTTGAATGACTATTTCACAAGTAGTTATTTCGCTTGGCTCCTCAATTATTTTAAAGCCTCTATGATCTTTTAGTAAATAGTAACGGGCTTTGTCATTTGGATACATTATTAGAAGAAATCATTTATCAGAGAAAATTGCCAAACATTAATGAATTGATTTTCTAATATAAAACCGAAATTCACCTTACTAGATGTTGACATGAAATTCACTAATGTCTTCACAATAGTGAATTTCATGTCAACCTTTGTGCAATGAAAATGACACATGAAAAAGCTTATTGATAAAGATAACAAATTTTTGAATTAATCTAACCATTACTATTACAAATTTAAATCTAAATCTAGGAAATTATATATACATGAGGCTCTTTCAGTTTGTGAATAGAAATTAAATTAAATTAACTAGAATTTATAATAATTCAATACATTAAAACAGTTCTTCAAAATCATAATTTGTTGTGAAAACTTGAAAGAGATGATTTTCATGAAAAAGTTCACTTCCAAATATTCATAATATTGTAGGATAATTTTCCCATAATGTTATGATAAGCGAAAAATGGATGTTTTGTTTGTTTAATATTTTTAAGAATTTCCGCTTCCCTTGAAATTACTTTACAATCAATGAAAATGAAGGGAAACAAAACTGAAATCCTGATGATAAAAGTCAAAATCTTACTATAGAGATAATTAGTCTCTCAACTGCTTCATTTATAAATTTTTTGAAAGCTCTGAAAGTAATATTATTTTATTTTCAATATATGCAAGTATTTGAGACTCTGAACCTTCCATGTATCTATCTGAAGAATTGTGATAATATTTTCATACTGTTGATTCTATCAAAATAAAGGCGTTAGAATTCTGATGATTGTGTCATAAGCCCATATAAAATTTTGTAAGCTATAATTCTGTACAGTCAATTTTATTAAGTGAAATTAAAAGAAAAACTTGACCGGAATAAAGATAAAAATGCATTTTCATTTAACAGATAATAATAAATCATTCTTATAATATATCAGTTTTTATCGAATGATAAATGCCAATTTGAAAAAAAGAGTTACCATGAATTTAAATTTACTGTAAAAGAAAAATTAAATGAAACTTAGGTTTTTTAATTATGTTCTAATAAAAATATACTCAATTTGTAATTTGAATATTGGTTTAGGAATAAAAGTATTAAGAACAGGGAAAATTTAATTTTATGAATTTTCTACAATATTAATATTTTGAAAATAGCAAAGATAAAAAGTTTGTGTCCGTATGGACCTAAAACTACGAGCAGATGAAATGTCTGTTCAGAAACCAGCAATTATCAAGGAGTAAGCTCAAATTAATTCCAATATAAAAAAAATGAAGATAAAAACAACACAAAAATCTTTGACTATATTCTTTTATATTACCAATCGTTATCATTTTCCATCTCTCTTATCTAAAGTTGTAATTATGGTTTACTATTACTATAATAATATAAATATTGATGGAAATTATAAAAAAAATAATTTTTTTTATCAAAATCCTTAAGTTGTTTCTAAATTAATTTCTAACTTTTTAATAGCAATTTATGGGCTAGCCAGTTTTAACGGGAACTTGTAAAAACTTCTGTGAATCATAAAAAATTTCGGTTAAGTGCGTAACTGACCTCATATTGTTTTAATATGTTTGAAAACTCTTTATTATGAATTGAAATACGAGGGTCACTCTGAAATTTTTGAGATACAACTAGGTTTTTGAAGTTATACTTACAAAATTTTAGGTGTGTTCAAAGAAGTCTCCTCCAGCATCAATGCACTTTTGTAGATGAATTTTCCACAGATTAAATGCCTCAAGTCATTCATTTCTTGGAATAGATGAAAAAATTGCATTTATAGCCACATCAATCTCCTCTTCTGAATGAAAACGATGTCCTCGAAAGTTCTATTTTAGATTAAAGAATAACCGAAAGTCGCACATAGTCGCACATCAGGTGAATACGGCGGATGTTCGATCACTTTAATTTGTTTTTGTTTAAGAAACTCAATTGTTAATCTGGCGGTATATGAAGATGCATTATTATTGTGAAGCATTAGTCCCCTAACATTCAGTTCTTGTAGGAAATTCTGGAAGACATTTAGTGGTATACCAGTTTGCTGTTACTGTTTTCTGTCCTTCCAACTTGACGGCGTTGACCAATCCCGTACTTCTGAAAAAAAAAAACGGCATACATAACTTTTTTCAGTGCGCGTTGTTTTTTCACCATTGTCTGCGTGGGATCATATTCAAAGACCCATACTTTGTTTTCTTGACGTGTTGGAACGTCAAAAAACGGTATGTACGTTTCACCAACTGTTACAGTTTTAGAAATGATGAGGTGGCCACCATCATTTAGCAATTTAAGCATCAATTAGCATTATTTAGCATCAATCAACTGATTCTGACAAGTTCATTTTTTGGGTGCTCAGTTAGATTATGTGAAACACATCGACAAACTACTTTTTTCATATGTAATACTTCATGAATGATTTTATGTAAGGCTGCTGATCCAATGTTAATTTCCTTCTGTATCATTTGATAGGTACAGCGATTATCATCCATTAACATTTTTCGTATTGCAGACACATTATCCGGGATTACTGCCGACGGTGGCCTTCCTGTGTGTTCTTCATCCTGAAGAAAATTGTGACCTCTTCTGAATTCTCTAAATCATCTGAATACAGTACCATGAGTAGGAGATTCATCACCAAATGCTAATTATAACCGTAGAACTCATTTTTCTTGATTTAATCCTGCTTTAAAATCGTAGAAAATCATAGCGTGAAAATGTTCTCGTGTCAACTCCATTTTCTCTTCTGTTTAAAATTTATTCTGCGCTAAGCAAATTGAAATAAGTCAGTAAAAAATCGTCTTCTGTGTTAAAATGCTTTGTATTTTAAAATTAAACCGCTATTTTTATTTTGTAAATTTTCGTCTGCGCGTATCTCAAAAATTTCAGAGTAACCCTCGTATTAAAACTATATTATTTTTTTAACACCTTATATTTACGAAATACTTAGAAAATTCACATCATTTGTTGATTTTAAGATTTATGAGTATCAATGTCAACATGTTGGAGATGTGAAGAAAAAAAAATCAACCTAATAAATGATTTTAAATCTTTATATAAAATTATACGTCACAATGAATATTCACAATGATTTATATAACAATGAGAAAATTTTTTATTTTTATTATAGTTAAAATGGATTTTTATAAATTTTATGCCTTATTATATCACTTGAAAATCTAATTTTTATGAAATTTTCGTACCAATTCCAACATACGTTTATTTTAGAAAATCATTAGCTTTATGGATGTTATAAACCAATCCTTATTACGACTGATTTGTGATATTTTTTATTTGAATTCCAATCCAGTTAACGCAGAATGTTCTATATATATATATATATATATATATATATAAAGTCAGTTTAATGTTTATACTATACAAAACACACTACTCTTTTAATAAAATTTAAGACTATCTTATGACTATTTATAAAACTGCTGTTGCCTGTTAATAAAATGCATGATAGATAGACTATTTTATAGATTGAAATTTTTCAAAATTTTGAATGGGCTCATTTTTTTCGAATTAAAAATAATATGACTTATTTTAATAACATTACGAATATTGTGTGAAATTGCAAATTGTTCACTTTATAGTTCCTTAAAAAGTTATTAAAGTACATAAATTGCGATTTTTTATTTCCACAACGAAAACTTGTGATATGACAAAATATCTGCTTAAAAATATTTTTTAAATTAAGACATTTGCGTTCTTAAGGTGATATTGTCTTTCTCTTTTTTTATTCATAATATTTATTTATATTGCTGAAAATGTTTCAAAATCTACCAAATTTCATTGAATTTTTTCAAAAAGAAAGTAACTCTTATACCTACATGAACAAATTACATGAAACAAATTTGCCAAAGACCTCTATAAAAGTATCTCTGATATTTTTTTAAAAAATTTCTCTTTTATTGCAATATGTTAAGTAATTAAAGTTACAGCGAATTATTTTTCTTTTCATTTTTTCTTTATAAGACAAAAAAATACTATAAAATATCAGGAATATTCTTTCTTTTTATGAAATATATTTCTATATTTCAATTCAGAGCTAAAGAAATCTACACAGCAATTATCTTCAAAACTAGTCAGAAAGATGAAACATCAAATTTTAAAAAAGTAATAAGGATTTGAATCTTAAAAAAAAACAAAAAAAAAAACACTGTGTTACAGAGCATAATTATTACTTACAACTTTTTCAGACGTACTTAATTTTCTAATCATGTTTTTTCACTTTCTCGGAAGAGAATGTGTAAAGAATGAAAAAATTCATTCGCAGAAAAATTTAATCAGGTTTAATACTAAGCACTGGTATATTGAATACATATCAGAGTGATTTTCGTGTTTTTTCTTTTTTTTTTTGACGTTCAAGAAGTTTTTAAGGAGTTCTTTTTAATGATGTCGTCCGAGCTTTTCGGGTGTGAGAGTGAAGAGGAAGAAAACGGAAACCTCCCTTTGAAAATGCATCCTTCGTATCGGTGAAAAGTCGGGAGGTAAGTTTATAATTACATCCGCTGAAACGACTAACTTTTCTTATTAAACGACTTTTTCGTGTAGTTATTTTATATCTTCAAACGAGGAAGTTCCTTTTGAACTGGTAATACTTATAAGTAAAAGGAAATAAGTCAACTCATGTATTTTTTAATTTCATAAAAATAAATTTTATTGCTATCAGGTAAAGAATCTATTTCTTTCTTTCTTTTTTAAAAAAAAATATAGACGTAGAAAATTTCAATAGTAAGCAACATAATTATTATAAAATCTTTTTCTAAAGTATTGTTCTACTGACATATAGATGTTTTATTTATAATCCTTTTAAACTAAATAATATGAAACAAAAGATTATTAAAAAATAGGATTACTTGAATATTCATGCGTATAATAAATTTTCAACAAATATTAATTAAAAGATATTAAGCTGTTATTTAAAAGATATACGCTTTAATGAGATTAATAAAAAATTTTTTAGTGATTTCAATTAAAAGGAATAATTATACATGTTGCGTTATTTTAAAATTCAATTTTATTTTCAAAAAGTTGAAAAATTTTAAATCATGAGAAAATTTTGAAAATATTAAAAAGTACAAAATAATGAAATTAATAACTCCACCCCAACAAACATATTCTATATACATATATATAACCTAAAATTTAAAAATTATTCATATAAGTTTAATTAAATAAGTAGAATATATATATACTTAAAATCTTAAAATTAGGTAAGTTTTATAAAATATATTTTAGAGGAATATACATTTTCTGGTGATGTGTCCGTGTGTGGTCTGTAGTATATCATTTTGATCTATACTATATTAAACGAGAAAGAAAAATCATGTCAACGAAATATCTTCCATTGAACGTTTTCTTAAAATTTTTTATTCTCCTGAACAAATTTTAAAAAAATATTAAGCATAACTATTTTATAACAGAAATTATAATTTAGTCTCCAAAATATTTTCCATTGTGTGAATTCTTTTCTTGAATTTTTATTCTCACAAACAAATTTTAAAAAGGATTAAACATAACTATTTTACGAGACTGAAACTATAATTTATTTTCAGATACATTTTCCTGTGTGAATTCCTTTTTAAAATTGTTATTCTCATAAGGAAGTTATAAAAATGATTAAACACAACTATTGTATAATTGAAACATTTCCATTATGAATTCTTTTTTAAAATTTTTAATTTCACGTATAAATTTTAAAAAGGATTAAACATAACTATTTTACGCGATTGAAACTATAATTTATTTTCAGATATATTTTCCTGTGTGAATTCTTTTTTAAAATTTTTATTCTCATAAGCAAGTTATAAAAATGATTAAACACAACTATTTTATAATTGAAACTTTTCCATTATGAATTTTTTTTAAAATTTTTAATCTCACGTATAAATTTTAAAAAGGATTAAACATAGCTATTTTACGAGACTGAAACTATAATTTATTCTGAAATTTATTTTCCTTTGTGAATTCTTTTTTAAAATTTTTATTCTCATTAGCAAATTTTAAAAAATGATTAAACACAATTATTTTATAAGTGAAACTTTTTTTCCATTGTGAATTCTTTTTAAAAATTTTTATTGTTGCAAACAAATTTTAAAAAGGATTAAACATAACTATTTTACGAGACTGAAACTATAATTTATTCTCAGATATATTTTCCTTTGTGAATTCTTTTTTAAAATTTTTATTCTCATAAACAAATTTTAAAAAGGATTAAACATAACTATTTTATTACTGAAACTTTTCTATTGTGAATTCTTTTTTATATTTATTTTCACAAACAAATTTTAAAAGGGAATAAATAATAATCTTTTTACAATTGAAACTATAACTAAATCTCAAATTAGTTTTAAATTTACAAACATGAATTATGATTATAATATTACTGGTACAAATTGTTTTAATAACACTTTCACACACAATATTGTTTAAATTTGAAAAGGTCTTGCCTGTTTTTATCAAGTGTCTTGTTTTTCTGTGATAATTTTTGATGAATTTTAACAATAGATGTTTAGTTCAATTAAATAATAATGTAAATTTTTAAGAAAGAGTTATATTTTACGGGATTTAAAAACACTTAATTCTAGAATTAAATTATTTTTATGTTTAAGATTAGATATTTAACTTTTTTTTATAAGATTAATCCCTGTAACTACTAAATGTTAATGTATAAATTTTTAACAAATAAATATATTTCACCTGATTTAAGAACATTGCATCGTAGAATTAAATTGTTTTTATGTTTAAGATTGGATACGTAACCTTTTTGTAACAAGATATAATACTATTTCATTATTTTGAATTTATTTTTACATCTGTATATTTTAATAGGAATTCAACTGAAATAAGAAACTCTTAGATATTATGTTATATTCTTTAAAACCAAAACATTTTAAATAATTCTTGAGAGCGGTTGCTAATTTTATTTTTTCCACAACGTCGTGACGTCAAAAGCACAACACAAGAGTAACAATGAAATATTAAAATAACACACTCGTTATTAGTTTGCAAGAACAATGAAAAATTTATAACAATTTCAAAATTATAAAAATTTAGCATTTTTAAATTTTGAAATAATCGATTGATGATTTGATTAAATTTTCAACAAAAGATCTTGAATTAATTTATGGATTTTGTAGAAAATACATAATAGCGAGAATTACTTACATATTCCATGCTGTTTTATCCAATTTTTAAATATGTATCGTTAGATTGCCAATCAATATATTTTTGACAAAAAAATACAATATTTTCTTAAAATATTTCATTTTTTATTACATGAAACATGGATAAAGTGAATTAAAAATAACATAACCAGAGTAAGTAAAAGGGCTATAATTTTTAAAATTTTACATCAATTAAGTAAAAAATTTTCTATCGATAATTGAGCCAGATAATTCTTTTTCTTCTAAAGTAGTTTTAAAAATTCTCACGTTAAATTTTGAGGCAGGAAGAAAAGTTCAATTTAATATCTTAACAGTAGCTGAATGCATCAGATTTAAACCCAATTTCCAGAAACGCTTAACTTAGATTAAGATTTGTTTTATACCACACCATATCAAACTGATTTCGACAATGTCACTTAATTTTCATTGAAAAAATTTGAGATAACCTATACACAGTGCGAGTTGATGCAGATTTAGTTCTGTGAATAGAGAGCAGATTCGTATAAATAGGATGGGTTTGACTGTCAGGATTGTGTCTGACGTATAAATCAGAATATAATGGAGGAGACACTATTAATCTTGTGCAATGGGAATTAATTGAATAAAAGGCATAAAACTGAGAGTGATAAGGAATCAATTGGAAGAGCAATAATAAGTGCCTAATTGCAAAAGGGTGGGCAAGATATTATGATAGGATATAAATCCAGAAATAATCATAGAACGAAATTATTTTATTTAAATCGAATGACTAAGAGCTATATTAATGTTACAAAGTTTGTAAATATTTTTGTAATCTTCTTGAGATATCTCAGACAGATCCGAACTCTGATTCTGGGACAAAAATCGAGCGATGTAGGCTTCGCAGCTTAGTGACAACTTGGCGAGATCCTTGGGGACCATTTGGCGAGATTTGGTGAGAAATAAATTATTTCTGAAATTTCCGTTACCTAAAATCTAGGGCCGCATTACTAAGAGAGATAGCTTAAAATCTTACAGAACCTTGAAGAAAGATCTAGGCTTTCACACCAATTAAGTTATAAATACCACCGTTCCATAGACCGATTCATTCAGCTATTAGTTCCCAGCGGCAGTAACAGATCAGAAGATACAAGCTGTCATTCTTAGGTATTTGAAGACCTGATTTTGGTAACTGTTCCATTGAATCAATTGAATTGATGCTGCATGCTTGGGATTCCCAAATGCAGTAACTTCTGGATTTTTTTGAGCATCTTTTAGAAAGTTCCATACAAATAAAAATCCTGTGATTGTTAAAAGTTCATTTTATATCGAATTTATATTTAAATGCACCCCGTAGTTTGGTACATTACTTCTATTTATAATTTAATTGTTTAATTAAACTTTAATTTGTGATGTGTATTTACATAGAAATAGCTTTTATTGTACTTAGGATAAGTAAATAGTCCTCGAACTATGTAGACTATAAAAAGTATGCCATTCTATAGATTATAAGAGCTAAAGTCTTTGTCCTTTTCTAGCTCGAATAAAATTCGCAAATTGATGCTATTTCAGATGCTTTACAATTAATAGTGTAACATCTTTGTAAGTGTCGATACATCCATACGATAAATATCAATAGAAAATTTGTTGTGGTATAACGTGAAATAATGATAGGAATTATGAATGAATTGGAACTCTATTTCTTACTAAATTTAGGTAGATAGACTAAAAAGTTGTTGCATTACTTTTATGGCTTCTTCTCTTACCAACTGAAAATATTTGGCGCAGTCAATCTTTGAATGATTGAGGAATATTTGTTGGAAATGACATAGTATTCATTAAGAAATACACGCAGAGAGATATTGGAGCGTTTGAAACAATCTTAACATGCTTAAAACGTCGTAATATAAATATCTTCTACTGGAGGTGGAATCATACCTACTACTACCTAGTCACCTGATTGACATATTTTCCTATCAGATAACCGTAGCTTTACATAATTCAGTTGCTTAATTTTAATTTTATTTGCATAATGTCTGTGTGTGCACTTTTCTATATTATTTATAATTTTATATTATTTATTCTTTAGTATCAAATTATCTCAATTTTTCTTAATGAAAATTTAAAACATAATGCAAGTTTTTCTGATTATTTGGATATGGTTGGAAATTCATATTTTTCATTTATTTTATTTTAAAATATCATTTTAATTTTCTAAATATATTTAAAATAAATCATCAGAGTATTTTTCAGTGGAAAAATTATTTACTTGTTATTGTATGTTCGTGAATACAATAAATTTTACTAATTTAAAAATTTTGGGTATTATCAAAATTATATTATCTGGGATTTCCAAACTAAGGAAACATTAAGCACAGAATTTAAAATTTAGTTAATTTATGTAAGAAAACTGCTTTTTTTACATAACTAAAATATGATTTAATCAATTATTGAAAACTCGCAGTGATATCTGTATTTAACTATTGGATTGATCTTTGTAATTTTATTTCTTGGGATGTATACATTGAGGGAAAAAAGTGTAAATAACTCTAAGTTTTTGTAAAGTAAAATTTTTGTGTTTCTATTTTTGGATATACTTAAAGATTACATTTAAGTTAATAATATTATGTTTAATGTTTAATTGAATTATAAGCATAAAATTGAGAGAATATATCTTTTACAGTGATAGAATTCTGTAATGCCTATTATTTCTTTTTATTGTCATATACTTTTGCAAATGTGTATTGAAGCTGAGATTATAAAATTTTTTTATAAGTGAATGTTCCTTAAAACCTCATACGGGAACTATCGTCATTGTGGGTAAAAGAGTGATTTTGTTTTTACAAATACTAATTAATATAATTATAAGAAATTTTAAAATTTTCAATCAATTATTTGGAAACAATTTTTGTTCATAATTCTTTCCTGAATTAATTGTAAAAAAGTTTTAGAATAAAAGAAATTTTGATATCTATCCTTAAGAATTTTATCTTATTCATAGTATTACATGATTTTATTCCTTCTTCTACAGAAATACTGAAGGATATCTACATTTTGAATTATTCTTTATATGTCAAACAATAGTTTTAGTGAAAAAAAGTTACAACAGAAATCAGAGCATGCAATTTTTTATAATAGATTCTGTGAATTCCATACTTAATGGCACCTCGTAACCGAAGCAATTACGTAGATATTTTGGCGAAAGTGCCCAAAACAATAATGACTCAAAATTCCTTTGAAGCATTCTCGGAAAACAATGAAACCTGGAAAGAATAAGTGAAATAGTTATTAGCGAAGCAAATCTTTTGTTCCGAGAACGTAACTAAAACAGACTAAAATATAAGGAAAGAATTGGAAACGAAGGCTGAGAATAATATTTAATGTAAACAGGAAATCATTGAGTGAGAATATGCTAGTTATCTTTCCGCAGATCGTGGAACAATGTGATAATAGGAAAGGAGAAAGGTAAAATGAAGTCTTAGAGAAAAAGAATAAATTTATAGAGCAGCGTCCTTTTGTTTGTAACCCCAATATACAAATAAAAATCTTTCGAATATATGAAGCATATTCTCATCTTGCATTTGAAAATATTTGAGAGAATAGTTATAGTAGATAAGATTTCGATCGATTGATATTAGTAAAGTTATATCAAAGCATTTAATTTAAAATATGCATTGATAACAATAGATTTTTGTATTTTATGGCATGGAGAGCGTTGATTAAGTTGTAAATATGAAAATAAATATACCCACTTAAATACAATAAATAAAGGACATATCATTTAAATCAATGTATATTTATGTAATGGTTAATTTTTTTGTTGTGTGTAAAAATAATGTCTGAGTAAAAGGGTTTCCTACTGAAGATCATGAAAAATTGTTATAGAGCATATCATACAATCTTTAGACTGGATATAAAATAGATTAAGTAAGGTGTGTGATTTTTAAACAGTACGCATACTAGTGAAATAAATGAAAAACTTTTATTGGGAATTGGAGTACATTTTGTGTGTTCTATTCTAGAAAATTTTCTTTTATTCCATAATTGTAATTAATAAAGAAATCATACCTGAATATTGGCGGTATCCCACTATTGTTTTCAAGTCAGGAGTTAAAAAGAACAAATAATATACTCGAATAAATTCTGATATTATTCATCTATTCTTAAAAACATATATGTTTGTATGGATAAGACAGTTATCGTTTCAAAGAAAGGAGCCACGTGCATAGAAATAAAGTTTGAATGAAAATTAAGTTGACAACTTCTGACATAGCTATAAAGACAGAGTAAAAGCTAAGATTGTTGCAACGTTTTCCTTAACATTCATTTAGTGATTCTCCTTCTGGGATGGTCTTTTTTATAGATGAGGCATAATTACATGTTTCAAAGGAGAAAACTCGAAAGACTAGCAAGTACTTCAATCTTGCCAGATTTACATGTAAAAATCAGAAACATAGCTTTCATTTCTTGTTATTTAACAGAACTGGTATCTATCCAATCATTAACTACTTCAAAGATTGTACTATTTAACAACTTCATGGAATTTAGCCAACGCAGACCCTGTCTAGTGGTCAGCGTGCCTTACTGTGGATAGGGAGGTAAAAGGTTCGTATCCCGGTTTGGACATGGATGTACTTTCTTTCTATCTCCTATTTTTGCCCTTTTTTGTATGAATGGTTTGTGAGTAATTGCCTACCCTATAAACGGGCAACCTATAGCATACGGAAGTTGTCGGACTCTACACCAAAATATGGTTCAGTTGAAAAAATGAAAGAGTGCACACCATATTGCTAGCCTTGCTCGCACATGACAACAACAACTAGGAATTTAGTTGTTTTATCACTTGAATGCACTTTTTTGGTTACTCAAACCTAAATTAATATATACAGGAAATTTAGAAAAAAGGATATGATGTACACCACTAAATAACTAAATTCAACAATCACTAAATCGATTCTCAAAAAAATCAAAATGCACTTTATTATCATCCCAAAAGATTAATTACGTTAAAAAGTACTTTTAATTAAGTCACCGAACATGGTGAAAACAAGAGAAAAAATTATTTTGTATAATTATACATATTCGTTGAATTAGAAGAAAATTGATAACATCTTTCTAATTATAGTAACAAGTTTGCGCTTATAGAAAGTTATTACAATTAAAAAAAGAAATAAGCCAAGGAAATTATTCTTTTACATTCATTAATGATAAATTTAATGATGTTTAACATTCACGTGTCTTCTCGTTATTCCTTAGGATAATTTACCTTTAAAAAGTTACTTTTTATATTTATTAGGGAAGTAGAGAATCAAAAAAAGGGCTTCAAAGTATTTTTATATCATGTATAAATCGTGAATCATAAGGACAGTTCCTACGAAATTCAATAAAAAAATTCCATATTAGAAATAATTGACAAAGTTTATAAATTTGTTTAGCTTTAAAAATGGCTTAAGGTTGTGGTAAAATATAATATGTTTTGCTTTTCTGTACGAATAATGTGTGTGAATCAAATGCGTTACGTTCCTTATGCTTTTCAATAACTATAAAACACCTGTAATACTTCGCAAGTTAAAAGAGGGGTGCACAGGAAACAAAATGGACGTACAGTTTAAAAACCACCGCACATTTATATTCCAAATTTAAAGCACACTTTTACTTTACTCCACAAATGAATAATTAGGCCTATAAAAAGCTACTAGGCTTTAAAAGAGTGGAAATAGAATCACGTTATATAATTCAAAGTTTTAAGGATTTAAATGAATAATGTCATACGCTCCTTTTTTTATAACAAAGTATTTACGTTTACGAAAATCTGTCTATTTTTCTGAATAGAATGAAGGAGATTAAAAATACGGCATTTATGCAATTCTATTAGACATGGCGGGCGTATGAATAACTTAATAAAATTTTTCTTATCATCCTGTTTTTTATAACCATTTTTATAAAAATTTCATGACAATATTTATCAAATGTCATCGGCCATCTAAAACGGGAGAAAGCAGGAATAAAACAGTAATGAAATTTGAAGATAGAATTTAAATATTCAAGATGATTTTTGGAGGACGTTTCTCATTACTTTGAAGTACAAACATAAGAGCTGTATATACAATCTTAATAAGAAAAATCCGAAATAAAAGGAACATAAGCTTAATAGTAGAGAAGAGTACAGAGGATAAAATGCGCCAAGCTTATGCGCCAAGAATGCGATAAAGTACGCCAGACTGGCTTACTGGTTCGGATTACATAGTTATGACGTGCTTTTCGTTTTACATGCGCGTTTTGTATGTAACCCTTGAAACAATTACAGAATAATCTTCAATCATTGAGTTTCAATATTCGATTTTTGAAGTTTTTGTGTTAGTTGCGAAAATTAATAAGTATGGATGAAGATATATTGACTTTACGTTTTCGCGGAGTATGTATGGAGATAGAATCATCAGGAAAACATAATAGATGATTTTTTAGAAGCGATAAAAAGGTTATATTCGCCTAAAAGTAACGATTCGGAGATAGATGAAGAATAGGTGAATTATTTTGCTTTTCATTACAATTTTATTCATATTTAAAAATTAAAGTTTTTATAAAAATGAATGTTTCCATAAGTAAATGAATGTTTAAGTTGTTTGTATTGCGTTTTTCATGTTAGGGTTAGAATGTGCCGCGTACTTAAATTTCTTTAATGTGGGCGTAACTTCTCGTTATGTTAAAATTCGAGTTTAAACAAAAAATGGAATTTGTTAACGTTCGAAATTTAGCTTTATTGCCCGGTTGGAACTGTAGTAGGTTGCGCTACACTGATGGTTTTTTTAACGTGGGCGCCATTACTCGATATATTAAGAATTTGTTTTTATTTATTAGAATTTTAAAACTTCTACAGTATTTAGTTATAATGAAATATTCAAATTTTTAATATTTGGAATTCGGAAAAACGCACGATTTCAAAGCTGAAGTTCGAACGCGATCGTTATTGGTTGACGGCTATCGCGCGTAGCGACGTAATTTAGGTTGGCGACAGAGCTATGGAGTGATTGGCGTGAAAATTTGAAATAGCACCAATCCCATACGGGTCTGTCGTCATTTACCGGAACATATTATGCATTTGAAAAATCACATATTAAAAATTTGAATCATTCAATAAATGCGTTTTTAACTCAATAGAAACGCATACCTTAATTTTTTAGTTTGTAGCTACCTTAACTAAACCTGTAAGGTGTAAAAAACATCCACAAGAATTGCGATGTTGTTGATAAAACGGTGAGTTTTGAAAATCAATTTTTGCTTTCTAATAGTTTGAGTAATGACTGATGATATTCAAATTGTTATGTGGAGAAAACTAAAATTTCAAGTTTATAAAAAAATAAAAAATGGTGCCAGGTTTAGTTCTGGATCGAAGCATAGAGTACCATGTAGATTACATATAAAATACAGCTATGGCTTCTTCAAAACCCTGTAAAAAGAAAAAAAAAACATTTACTCATCCTTCTTCAAAGAAGATACCTTGGAAGAAGTTCCAATTTTTTTATTATTTCATTCAGGTTCGCGTGAGTAGTACACAAGTTGTAATTCTACAGATCATACAATTGACAAAGGATTTTTTCGATGACACATACTGTTGAAAATACACTATTCAGAAATCTCTGAAAGAAAAAATAGAAATAGCAATAGAGAATAAAAAAGGAAATAAAATTTACTTAGGCGATAAAATGACCAAAAGCTCGGTTTTTAGAAAAAGCACCTGGACAAGAAAAACTTCAATGTTACAGTGTTAAGTCAAACGCCAGATTCACAAAAATTAAAAAAAAAAAAAAAACTTGTTGAAAACCAGTTTTTCGTTGTCACAAATATGAAACAAAACTTTTCAAATAAATAAATATAAATAAATAAAAAAACTCTACTAGAAGGTGACATTGGAAAAAAAACGATTTTAAACAGAGTCACATGACACAAATAATTTCTTTTTTCGTAAGAAACATTAAACAACGACTAAAATAAGGGAAATGATTCTGAAAGTAAGTGGATAAATCCTTTTATATAAAAAAAATTATTCGTGTATGAATATTATCCTGAATGGGCCATTTGAAGCAATGTTGCAAACTTTTTGTTATAAAAATTATTTGGGTTGTTATTTATTAACACTTTTGAATGCTGGTATATATTTTGGACTTACAATTAGAACACTTTCGATATCAATTTAGTTCAGATACAATTCATACTGAAAACAAGGTAAAAAATGTTAAGAGAAATGCGTTCAAACTATGACTAAAATTAATATCTTGTAGATAATTGTTGCGGTGATTATGTAGGTTGTGGTCATAGACTTTATAATATTCAAGCACAAGATTACACTGAAGAATACTAGGATTAAATTATAACTATTTTATCAGATTTTTGAGTGATATTGCAAGAATGTAAATCGTAGTCATAATATTATTCATAGAATATTAGTCATAGAATTATCTTAGTCATAATATTTGATGTCATAAAAGTGATTTCGGATAGAACCTTGATGATATTTAAGTACAAGTTGAGACATCAAATCTGCAGTTCAAAATTATTTATCACAGGTGATGACAGATATTAAAATCAACTAAACTGTCTGAACATCAAATGGAAAGGCATAAGTACTTTTTAATCTTCATTTTTATTTTATCTCAATTATTGTAATTTTTAATAATTATATTATTTTTATTTTATGTTTTTACTTAAAAAATTAGAAACATCTTTTTAAATTTTAGCAACAGAAATGTAATTTTCATTAAAAAAGAATGGAATTCTGGAAAATATTCATTTTAATATATGCAAAATAATGTTTCTTCATATTGACTACCCAGTTATCCACATTCAGCTATTTTTAAAGAGAGAAAGAAGGTAGAAAGAAATAGTATGAAATTATGAAAGCATAGCACAGGTGGGGTATAAAATAAAAAATTATAAATTTAAATATTTGATTGCATATAGTATATAACAATGTTATAAGAGCTATCCTAGGCTTGTATTTTCTTTATAAAAACTTATATTTCTCAATATAAAAATCTGTATATTCAGAAAGATATTTAATCTATAATTAGCTGCATTTATCAACCATGCACGGTGACATTTAGAAAAATTTCGAAGGACCCACCCTAGAATATCACAACACCCATCTTCCGTTTCTTTACATTCTTCATATACAAGCTTAAATCCTGTAAAATGCTGCCTTCTGATTCCATCGACGTGAGAGAATAAAACGCTAAAGAGAGGAAACATGCCGAAAAGACCACCCATAAAAATTTCTAAAAGGCGAAAAATGAGTATGATATCAGAATCTAAAATCCTTGTTCTTACACATGTAAAACTCATTACTTCGTTTTCTTTTTCATGTGGCATTCAGTACACAGATCACGCTATGGATTACCAAAAGCATGACCAAAATAATAATATGTTGAAGTCAAGGACTCTCGAATTTGATGAGAAATAACTTTATGATTAAAGTAAACTTTCACGTATTGTACACCGTATATTTTTATTTGAGACAACAAAAATATCTCCCTGTCCATCAAGGAATATCACGCAGTGTCCAAAGGTACAACAAATGTACTACAAAACAACTTAAAGATAAATTATGAAAAAATAAAAGAAGGAAGAGAAGGAAAAATAAAATCTAAAAGCAAAAACAGAGTTAAACTACAGAATGGATAAAGTTTTTAAAACCAAAGACCGTCAAAACATGGGCCATCTATTATTCGAGTGTTTTCGAAACTCGTTCCTTTCTTGTGAGAAAAATGGGCATTCAAGAAGAATGTGAGAATGATTGTCAATCCCGGGGCTGCAGATGCACACGTCACTTTTTTTAAAATGGAAACGATAGAGGGAGCTGTTGAATTTCCCATATCCGGTGAAGAATTGAATGATTTTAAAGTCAGTATAGAACCAGTGGTTCTTAATGCTCCAGAAAACTGAAGGGAAAAAAGATTTAGTCCACTTACAAATGGGAGAGGAAACAGAATCTAAATTCCATTATTTTATGATGTTCTTTTAGGCAAAATGAATTGAAAAATAAGATTTGAGAAGACTGGTATCGAATTTATTTGTAAGTGATAGAGAAAATTTGGTCAGGGAATCTGCTGTTTCATTGCCATGCATACTACTGGGATCCTTAACACAGGAGAAACAGAAGAAAATGCTTCTAATACTACACATGTGAATAGAAGTTTGGACTTCTTCTCCAATTCATTTTTTGACCAAATTTATAGAAAAGATCCCATTTTGTTGAAAACCAATGTTTTCAAGAGAGTTTAAAAATAACTAAAAATCAAATACTAAAATTAATTCGTTTAAAAATAGAATTGCATCAAATATGTGTCATTAATTACTAATAATAACATCAACAAGATCGAATCATACTCTTTTGATAAAAAAAGAAAAAGAAAGATTAAATTTATGGGCAAATGAATTTTACTCTTTTTAAATATTTGTATAATGAAATGAATTATACACTAATGTTGCAGCTATGAATGATTTAAGTCCTAATTGAATTGAACTAAAAAGCATCAGCTTTGTATAAAAACTTTATTGATAATTTTAAACATGAAATACTTAACAGAAAGATTTGCCTGCAGAACAGTGCAGCAAAAAACAGTATTCTACTGAAGTATAAACATGAACAACTGTTGCCACTCACATAAACGTAATAGTAAAATAAAGCATGTTGCCAGTAACAAGATTATTGTAAAAATCATAACATAAATTTGAACAAAGAGAAAAATAATAATGCAAAACAAAACGAGAAATGTGAATATAAAATTGTACATCAATAAGTCCTTTCAATGGTAAATAAAGTAATATTAATTGATGAATACATAAATTGTATACTTTTTGTTTGGAAATTCTTTTCATTATCGTTCAGCAATAAATTATTGTGCAAACTATTTCAATATTAAAGAATATTGTGATTTCCTTTTTATAAATTTAAGTTTCCTTTCATTTTAATTGTTTCATTTTTATTCCATTTTTGTGCATAGTTATTAATGCCTATTACTAATGCATATAAAATTTGCTTTTTCATTTTTAATTTATATACAAAGAGCACACACGTTCAGAGCGAATATAAAAATTATTGCCTCGTTGTAACTAGACTTTGCTGTTTTATATCACTAGCTGACATATCTGAAAATGCATCTTAATCTTCAAAGTAAAGTGAAAATAAAAAAAAAAAAATTGTTTTTAACACGTGTATCAAAAGACACAAGAATCGATTCTCGTCATACATCATCACAGTAATTGTCCTAAAACTGCTGTCGAGAACCTAGAACTTTTATCTATTAATATTTGACAAGTTGCGATGTCCATTCATAACTTCTATTACAGGTTTAGCTCAGTGATCGATTGAAGCTCATGAAAAACGGCTTCCTTTTTATTGTCAGCAGTTCGGTTTTTGATCGGAGCATTGTTGTAATTGACAAAGTTTAATAGTGTATTTTCTTACTTAATCGCTGCGAGACCTAGACAATAAGTATTGCGAAAGAAATTTTTTTTGTGTATTTATAATTTTTTCTCTTAAGATTTTTATACATGTTTTAAAAGTTTTCTTTGCACAAATTCATAGAAGTTAATACTCTATTTAATGATTTAACTACTTTAAATTTTAACATTATAAATAGAGATAGATAATCTAAGTTAACTTCCAAATCACATTTTTTGTACATTGATATAAATTAAAAATTACATAGTTAAATATATTTATGAATCAAAATCTAGCTTGGTGCTATTAATATATATATATATATATATATATATATATATATATATATATATATGTGTGTGTGTGTGTGTGTGTGTGTGGTGTGTATCTTTGATACGCGTCATATTTTCTTTTACTTTTAATTTTTTGAAGAAAAATAATTAATTTATGTTTTTTAAATTAATTTAAAAATACAAAAAGGAAAAAAAGGAAATATTTTGATGTGAATATTCATTTCAAATTTTAATTATGGATTGGAAATATACTGTAAAAAGGAAAACATTCAGTAATATTGATTTTAAAAAGTAAACAGTTTTACTAGTAAATTTTTTAAGTTTAATGTCTGAGTAATTGTATAAATCGGAGCAAAGAAATATATTTTTAAATGCCTCTTTTGTCAGTACTCATCTCATCATTTAAATCTGCTTAAAATTCTATATTTCTGCATTTTCAGAGAAAAAATATGAATATAGAATACAATATTTTTGTTCAGATTAAATTATTAGATAAATTATGAATTAATTTGGATTATAAAAGGCTTTGGATACTTTAAAGAATGTACAAAGACGTGAATTCTCGAAAATAATTCGGTATTCTAAGAGAATTTCACAGTAAATTATATTTTGTAGCAAAATTATTCTTAAGTTAGATTACAATTTTTATTGTTATTAATAATAGTGATATTTTATTAGAGTATTAACAATACACTACATGACATTAAAAATGCAACACCAAGAAGGAGTTGCTAGAAAGTGACGAAACTTGGAAAACAGAGACAGACAGCTACGAACAATAAGTAATTGATATTTCAATGTTATATCTATATATATTCATGGTACATTAATATATCTATATATATTCATGGTACAATAGATATGCATAATATAGAATAAGAACAGGGTAGGATCATGTGGGCGGTGAAATACAAACCAACGCTTCAAGGCACAGAGTCAATGAGATTATTGATGGTGTCTTGAAAAATGGCTCTCTATTCCCTTCAAACCATTTGCTAAGGTGTGTCTTATGGAGGTGGTGGTGGCAGGGTCGGGAAATGACGCCAATAATATCCCAAACGTGTTCAACTGGTGAGAGATCTGGTGAGCACGGTGGCCAGGAAAGCAGTTGTACACCTTACTGGGCATATGGTATGATGTGAACTACGTTCGGTCAGGCATTATCCTCTCTTTTGATAAAAATCATTGGGCATTCCCTGCTGGTAGGGTTGTATCACCGGCCGCAACAGATCATCTACTAAACGTTGGGTTGTCGTAGTGCCATGAATACGAACTAGAAGTGTTCTGGAATCATCGCGATAGTGCCCCAAACCATGATATCTCGTTGTCACGTGGTGGGGCCTTCCCCAATTGCTGCAGGATTGGACTTGTCTCCATGTCGATGCCCTATTCGTACATGGTGAATATCACTAAAGAAAAAAAACGTGACTCACCTGAGAAGACAATCTTTTGCAACTCCGTCGTCCACTTAGCTTTAAACCGGCATATCCTGACATTAGAATCTATGCTGTGGAGTCAAAGGCAGGTCTTCTAAACGGACGCCATGACAACACGCCAATAAAAACCAGTCGATTGCAAATGGTTTTACTTGATATGGGAGCATCCAGGGTGTCTTGAACATGTTGCAAAATGTCGGTAGACACCGTCTCTCGAGTGACGCGTCGATCCACGCGTGCTGATGTCCCTGTGGCTGTGCTGGCAAACATTCTACAGTTCCTTGTGACAACCATCTTCACTAAAGTATATATAATAATTTTACCAATAAAATGAATTATAGGGGCACTTTTCAACTTATCATCCCATCTATAGATATTCATCACCAGAAATATTTTTAGCTTAAGTGAAATTAGGAAACGAATGGAATCATACTCCAAATTCTGAAAAATTCTTATGTAAAATTTACAAAGTAATTCTTAAACTGTAGCAAAAATGAAGATGAGATAAAGCATAAAGAAATCCAATTATTCCTGAAAACGTTTTCTTCTTTTTTAGATGGGTTTTTTAATTTACGCAGATACTCACAAGAAATTCTGTCTTACGATTAATCAGCGGAGTAATTTTGATCGCCATTTCTTTTGGTATGAAGTGTGATCAATATGAATGATGAAATTAGAAGTAAAAAGTTTGATATAGCTGAACATATGTACTTATATAAACATTTAAATTTTAGTAATGATTATTTAGAAAAGTGAACGAAGCTTAATGTGTGACTATAATTTTGTTTTTCAATAAATATTGATTTTTTCGTATGTTATGAATGAACCGAATTACTCTTTTTTTATGAATGGCTTTCACTGTCTAAAACGTTACCGGTCAGTTATAATGTGAGAAAAATATATTTCACTTTGAAAAATAATGTGACATTTCACGTATAAAATCTTAAGTTACATCTTTGCATCAAGGTAGTTCCGCGAATTTAACATCCTAAAAAGAAATATAATGCTATAAATGAAGTACATAAATATGCTGCATTCGAAAATTTCTTTTTTAAATGTAGAATTTGTCATAGCACCTCATTAAATAAGCTGCATTTTTAATGGTATTACATAATTCATTATTTTCCTTTAAAAATTGTCGCATTAAAAAGAATTTATTGTTTTTTTTATCATAGCTGTTAACGGTAAGATTTTTATTTTTCCTATTTGTATAATTTTCCGGAAAATATCACTGAATTATATGTGATACGTTAGATAAAAAAATGGTAAATTGTACCAAAATAGCTAATTAAGAAGGAAAAAGTGTATTTTGTTCAATATCTAAAAAGCTATTTAAGAAGCCAATATATTTTTCCATTTAAATAAGCATGCATACAAATTCATGAAGTTTGTATATAAATTCAAAAACTTTGCCTTTTCATTAAATCAGTAATGAATGTCAAATGTCAAAATAAATTGTATAGAAATGCTTTTTTTTAAAGTTTTTCTTCTGTGTTGTATTAAGGTAAATTTCTTTTTGAATAATTTTGCTTTCAAAATATTAAGTTAATCTGAGATTTAATTAGTGTTACAGCTCACATTATACATGGAAAAATGCATTCTGATTATAAAATTTCTTTATTCTAGTTTTATAATATAATAGTTACTGGATATTATTTATAGCATAGCGATAACTGAGTAATTAGCGTTTCTGACATCTGAGCAGTGAGTCCCAGGTTCAAACCCCGGTTTGGGCATGGATATTTCTTTCTCTTTGTGATTCCCTGTCCATTCTTCTGAGATGATGTATGAATGTGGTCCACCCCATAAACGGATTTGTAGTGTAATGGCGTGCGAAATGCTACTCGCCTCCGTGACTTGGTTCACAGGTGCCCGCTGGGTAGCGAAATGTGTTAACAGTTTCGGGCCTTATTGTGGAGAAGGGTTAGTCACCCAAATGCCCTCCGTTATTAAAAAATTAAATTTATTTAGCTCTTAGCTTTTATTGTTTAATAAATTGAAAATAAAAAAATTAATATTATTTTGATATCTTAAGAGATTGTTAATATTATAAAAATGGATGCATTTGACAATTTCCAAAAGAAGAGTCTGAACATGGAACAAGAGAAGTAAGCCGTGGAAGCCTGTAGTCTGAAGTATCATGCCCCTTTTGGTGCGTAATCTGATCAGTAACAGAATGTGATGTCATATCACGCAACGGTTGAGTGGAGCTGAGTTGTCGGTTTCATTTTTATAATACTTTTGCTCAAGTTAATTTTTTTGTTTATTTTTTATGTATTTTGTGTAGTTTTTAAAGTTTTTATTTCCAAGAATGGCAACAATTTTTAATATGCATCCTATGTGTATTAAAAGTTTCTATTCCTGAGATTGGAAACAACTTTTAAGAAATGCAAGACTGATATCTCCTGAAATAAAACTGCCACAAATGGTGTATCCGGAGTACTTATAACTACTTTAGGTGATACACTTCCTCAAGCTAAATTCAGCGCTGGAATTATAAGCTCTAACTTTACTTGCGAACTTAAATCAATTGTAGAGGCACTTTCCACGTGCAAAGTCCTCCCCCCATCTGAGCAGGCAAAAACATACGTGGTCTTGTTTATTAGCTTCTGTGACTCGAAGGCTACCTTCCAAAAGATTCTAAATAAGAACATTTATTTCACCCTTGTCTATTTAATCTATTCAAATATTTATGACATTCAAGAGTAGAACAAAACTTGCTTTCTGCAATGTATACCCGCAAATGCTGATATTGCAGGAAATGAAAATGCAGATAAGATAGCCAAAGTATACAAAAATGTCAACATCAGCAACAATAAAATTATCCTCCAGTATACTAATACAATATCTAAATTTAAATTATAAGAGAAATTTTAATTCCCACAAAGAACCAGCTTTGTAATATGGACACTGACAGATTAATCACGAAAACTATTTTAAGACTTAGAACCAAACATCACAGAGGATGCATCGACAGAGAAGGCATGGGAGGCTACAGAAACTGTGGCAACAACACAGACACGCAGGCCACCTGTTTGATTGCCAAGATACAAGTGCTAGTTTAAGGAGAATCGGAGTTTTTGCCATCATTGGTAGACCTGTACTTCAAAAACATTGAAGAAATTGCAGAAGCTGTTATAAGAACTCAAGGCTTCATTTGATACAATTATCGTAGATACGACCAAAGGATGGGTGCGTAGTTAAAATTGGTAAAACTCAGTATGGCATTCGATTTACACAAATAACTAAATTATTTATTTGTGTATACTGGGTTGACTTTCAATATCTAAATTTAAAAGGCTTTGGGAATTACGTGTTTAAGTATTTCTAGAGATTATAAAATACAAATAAAAGATTCCAAGAGTCATTCCATTCCAGGAGCCATATGAACAAATTGATAGAATCAAAATAAATTAATTTCAAATAAATAATATTCAATTTAAGAAGTTAATGAATTTCTTATACTGATTATCATATACATATTAGCATTTAAATTTAAATGTTGAACATATTTTAAATAAAGATCTAAGCGTTTTGATAAATGAAATTTTAAAATATAATTTGATAAAGATAAATCTTTTTAATCTTTTTCTTATATATATATATATATATATATATATATATATACATACATACATACATACACACACACACACACACATATATATATATATATATATATATATACATATACATATATATATATATATATACATATATATATATATATATATATATATATATATATATATATATATATATATATATATATATATATATATATATATATATATATATATATATATATATATATATATATATATATATATATATATATATATATATATATATATATTTATCTTTATCAAATTATATTTTGAAATTTCATTTATCAAAACACTTAGATCTATATATATATATACTTCTTATATATATATATTATTATTATTATTAAAAAATTTTGAATAATAATAATATATATTATTATTATAATAATAATATATATAAATAAAAATTTTGAAATTTATCACTCAATATTGAAGAAATATGGTAATTTTTATTTTATCAGGACGTCTTATGTGTAGTTTATCTTATTTATGTTAATTTTTTGGAAATTTATTAGATTACTTAAAAACAAATTCGTCTTGCAAAAAACTGAAATAAAATTTTGCATACAGTGAACCCAATAAAACCGTTTAATAAACAAGCTATTTCTTTTTCCTATTCAATTACCTGTCGATCAAATGTGAAAAAAATGGAATGCAACTGCAGCATTTATTAAAAATCTTCATTTACTGAAATTCATTAACATTTGAATACTCAAAAATTAAGTATAAAAATGATTGAATATATCAAACGTTAGTTTTAGAATTTTTTTTAAGGGTTTTTAAAAATTGAATAAAAATGATGAATATTTTGTCTTGAAAAACTCGTATACATTTTATAATGAGATTATCTGTAAAATGTAAATAATTTTTGACTTTTTAATCTGAATAACATTCCACTAACTAATGATTTGATTTTTATTATTGCCCACATTCGTAATAAAACGAATAGTATACTCTTAAAAACAATTAAATTTTTGATTTGTTTTTATACCGAGCATGGGATTTAACTCAGGTCATGCTCCTGAAGGAATATAAATTCTTTCAAGAGTAACTAAGATTCATTTTACATATTTTATATACATTAGTTATAATATTTGTATTGGTGGCATTAGATTTAGAAGTCAAAAAATATTAATGATCTTTCGTATTTGAGAGAAAAGTCAAATACTGCAGGTCACCATAAATGCAACACCCTAAAGGATGTATGCAAAAAACATGAAATTTACAACATGCTTTTTTCAAAGAAAAAAAATGCTTTGTAGGAAACATCGATCATTTTTGATCATGTATCCAAGTTAGTCGGTGGAAGGATAATGACCTACTAATATTGTGGATTATCTTTCAGAGAACGAGGTAGTTGTGTTGGACGAAACCAGACATCTTTAATGAGGGTATGTGGTAATTGGATACTGGAGGGTACGAAAGGAACGACGTGTTCGATCGCATCCTCCTCAGAGCACCACTTCACGTGATGGTACGCAAATTGTGCACATAGCAGTGATAGATTGCTCGACCACATCAGAAACAATAGCACAGCGCATCCAGTGCCTACCATTTGACGCCGCTTACAGCAGAGTCTTCTGTTTGTAAGACGTTCATTGCTTCGTCTATCCTTGAAGCAAAACTACAGGCATCTCCACCGCTAATGTAGCGATGTAACAAGGATGTAGACGGCAGAATGGATAGAAATTATCTTCACTGACGAGTCACGCTTTTGTCTGCAACACCACGATGGTCGCATTCTAGTCTGGAAACATCGTGGAGAGGATATGCTGAATAACTGCGTTATTCACCACTACACTGCTTATGCACTGGATATTATGGTATGTAATGATATTGGATAATACTCTCGCGCTTCTATAATACACATTGTTGGTATTTTAAACATCCAGCGCTGCATCTCAGAGGTGTTGGAGCCAGCTGTCTTTCCTTATATTCATGACTCGCCCACAACCATGTTTCAACAAGATAGTGCGCGATCACACGCGGCACGTATTGTCCATGGGTTGTTTGTCTATAGCCAGATTGAATTGCTAGCCTGGAAAATGCAAGGCTCGCTCTCCGGATCTTTCATCGATAGAAAACAAATGATTCATGGTTGCTCAACGATTGGCCCAGATTGCAACCCAGCTACCATACCAAATCAAATTTGGCAACGTGTTGAAGCTGTTTGGTCTGCAGTACCCCATGAAAACATCCAAAGTCTCTTTGAATCAATACCGAGGCATATGGCAAAGGTGATCTCCAACAATGGAGGATACTTTGACTACTGATTTTGGCATGAACCACATTTGACAGAAGTCTATAAATTTAATCATTTGATACTTATTCAACTTATTATCTACAAAATAAATTTTGTTGTGTTACCTGTTATCTCTTGTCTTTCTTGGTGTTGCAGTTTGGGGAGCCAGTAGTGTATATCCATCTCTAGTGAATCAGCATTTCAGTGTATTGGAGAACTTAAAATGTGCGGAGGAATGCGAAAGGTTGGTTTCAAGAAGGAGTGATCGAGTATTAGAGCAAGGTTTCTTGGAATGGAAGAGCTTAAGTTCAGGCTCAATTGTTGTTAAGCAATGTCTCCTCATGCACATCCGTCGTGGTAAAGAATAGAGAGTTTTCTAGGTTTCCTACCTTGAAACATATGAGCATGGCAAGAATCTGTAAAATATCATTCTGGAATGCAATATAAGGAGGGTGTACAAATGTTTTTCTAAGCATTTTAGCTATTAAGCTATACACAACATAGTACAACATTATTTTCAACTTTTATTTTAAACAAAATTAAGAATAAATAGGTTCAGAATAATGGTTATTATATTTAAATTTCTTATTATTTATTTTTGAAATAAACAAATATATTGGGAAAACAAAATAATTTAAGTTTATTATGTGCATTTTGGTTTTCATGTGAATTTTTGCTTAAAAACAATAATCTTAAAGCATTAATATAAGTTACTACATTAAATTACTTAGGAATAAGTTGAAATATCAACTGTACCTTTGCTGAAATCGTGAATTATATTGTACGTTATTGTAATAAAAATATTATAGGTGTGTAAGATTGATTTCATTAAAGTATAAAATATCATTTTACTGTGCAGTATCCATTTCACATTTCATTTAAATGTTTTTAAGATTGAAATATTCTATTTTTAAAATCTTATAAAACATGCCTAAATGATTTTCCTTAAAAGACTAAGAACTCACTGTGTTCTTTATTGATTCAATCAATGGACAAAGATTAATGGTTTTGTGGATCAATTTTTATCCTGCAAACATATACAATGTGACTTATCAATTGAGTATGGACCATAGCACATGCATTCGTGAACTATAAGCGAGGGTAAGTGACAATCATTAATCAGCAAACGCCTAACGATCAATATGGTCTTCATTAATTGTCTTGGATAGTCTTTTTAAAGAATAATTTTGCCTCAGTATAATGTTTCTTCTACGAACACTTTGAAACATTTATAAATTATTTTTCGATAAAATAAAACCTTACCTTTTATAAAGTTGACACTGCACTTTTTAAGATTTATTTCAAAAGTTATTTTATTCAAACATCCCATAACACAACAACTGAATTTAATTTATTCTCTTTATTAAAGGAAACTTTTTTAATTAACAAAGAAACTGCAAAATTTTTTATATGATTATAATGAGTTTATTTCTAATCTCCATTGAGGAATAAAGCTAAGCATACTGCAATCAAGCGTTGGCAACTCGATGATATTATAAAATATACTTTTACAAGTGATAGTCTGTACACATTTTGAATGTATTAAAGCCTTTTTACTACTTAGAGAGGTTAATTACTTATTTTCTTTATCATCAATCTATGACTGATTATATTTATTTTAGATTAAAATGAAAAGGTATATCTTTATGTTTTCTCAAATTTCTATCCTGTAAACCATTATTAAAAAATCTCCATTTATAATTTTCATCTTATAAATAGGCACACACTCACAATTAAGGGAAAAATATCTATAAATAACAGTTAATTACTTTTAATTATATATGTACTTTGATTTAACTGAATAATTATTTTCTATTGTATTGGTTGTTCTCTCAAATTTTCAGTTTCCAAAGACTGCTATCACTATTAATTCTAATTAATTAGAGAAATGCGAATGCTAATTTATGCTATTATGTGAATATTGAACATATATAAGTCCTGATTAAGTTACTTTCTTATAACAAATTATAATAAAGATTTATGTAAAGGAAATTAACTTGAAAAAATTCAAAATAATCTAACTGAAATTCAATGCAATCTAAAGTATTTCTTTCTTACAAGTTTTCATATAATCTGATAAAATTGGAGATATATTCCAAAGAAAAATGGTGATATTTAAAATAAACTTTAGTTTCATGATTATATTTAAAAATGCCATTGCATTATTCGTCACTTTAGTTTGTTTCAATTCGAGTCATATCTGGAACTGACAACATAAGAATTTGGTGTAATTTTAAGAAAAGATCTGAATATAGTTTCTCACTGTTTTTAAAGTTCTAGCTAATTGCATGTAAATACATGTCCACACATTTTATAATATTTTTTCATTTCCATCTAGAAACTTAAGGTTAACACGTATAAGCATTTGTTACAAAATTAATTTTGGTTAGATTTATGAATTATCCTTCATTTTTTCTGCTCTTTAAATAATTAAATGAAAATTACAAATCATGATATTAAGGTCTAAAAGTATAAATAGTTATAACTTGTTTTTATTTTTATTAAAAATGAATATAAATTTATAAAATAGAAATTATAAATTATAACTTAATATAAATTAAAAATTAGATTAAAATATTGCGAAAATTACAAAAGATATTTTTCAACAGATTTTAAAGAGGCAATTTTAAAATCTCTTGCACATCCAAATTAATAAATTTTATTTACTTATTTTTATAAAGTAAGAATAATTAATCTGTAACTGACAACTTAAAAATTTGGTGCAATTTTAAGGAAAGATATGAAAACAGTTACTCGTTTTTTTAAAATTCTAGTTAAATACATTTACTTATTTTTGTAAAGTAAAAATAATTAATCTGTGAAAATGATTCAATGTGTAAAAATAAATTTAAATAATCTTTTCATTTTTTTGTAGTGATAGTTCATTGTTTAAAATAACAATATGTTTAGTTTTGTAACTAATATAAATTTAATAAAAGGAAATAATTATAAATTACTAAAATGTTAAATAATACCCACTTAATTTTTTATTCTAATATTTTTTCAGCTCAATACAATATCTTTTCTCATGTAAATTAATTTTTTATATGCTATGAATATTACTTTGAAATTATTTTATTAGAAATTTTCAAATATTTTCACCTGGAATTTGAAACATTAGAGCCCATCTCATTCCATTTTTCTTTTAGCGATGACTTATCGGTTACTCCGATTGAATAAATAAAGATAAGATTACATTGTTTGTCTATGAAAGCGAGATTGATGTAAAAGGCGTGTAATCCGGATTAAGGTGCTATCTGGATGATAACAGGCCGAAGTTAACTGTAACTCACATTCAAATTTTTTCTAATACTATCACAAATGTAACAAAGGAATACTAGTCTATTTTTAGTGTTTAATCAACTAAAAATTATTTGTTTTATTAATCAATATTGGTATACTTATCTAATTTTAAGTAGGTACATACTTTGACGAAATTAAATTTAAAGTCTAAGATCTAACAGAAATTTTTAATTCAGTATATCTTAATACAAAATGAAAGGGAATAAATTAAATTTAAAGATTCAGTTACTGGATTCAAATAAATTCGAAAATGTTGAATTTATGAAAAACTCAGTATGTTTAGTTTATAGACGTTATTGGATTTTATATATTTTCTTCAAAACATTCTGTAAACATAAATACTACTTTGATAGTAAAATGATTCTATTTGAAGATGTAAATCAAATAGAAAATTTATGAGAGAAAACATTATTGTTTCTAGGGGAATTTCGGGTTTATGCTGCTCTTGTTTGTTATTCAAATGACTATAAGATAAAGCTCTTAAATAATAATAGAGGACTATAATACGAATAAAAACGATCGAAAAAAAATAATGATTTATTCCTGAGTGCATGGTAGCAAACTATAAATAACACTATTTCAAAGTTGTTTTATTCTTGTATTTATTTAAAAGAAAATTGTTTTCTTAGCATAGAAATTGAGGTCATTTTCAATCAAATTGTATGCTGTTTGAGAAAAACTATAAAGAACACAGAATATACTACACGTATTTCATTATGTTCCTTTATTCATTTTTAAAACGCTTAAATTGATATTTTTTAGTAATTTATGTATGCTTAAACTAATATAATTTAATATATGAATATAATAATACATTTATTTATATTTATATATGAAAGATGTTTACCAGTGTGAATAATACAATTTATATTTTTCAAGCTGAAAATTTTTAAATATTTTTATGTGGTTATTAAATGATCAAGTTTTTGTTAATAATTGCAATTAAATGTTAGTGTTAATTCTCAAATGTTTTTATTAAAAAAAGTATAGAGAATTTTACTTTTAAAAGCTAAGGCTGTTTAAAATAAAGTTTTCTTACATTTCATATATGAATGCTTTTGAATAAATGAAATCAAGAGCACAGATGCCGTGTAATCCAGGATGCCAAATTCTGAATTATGTTGGCGATGAAGAAATTTTGCCAATATAAAGTATCATGATGTGTGGAATGATGTGAATACTAGGGATGCCAATATAGAACTATTTTGCCTAATTTTTCTGTTTCCATATCTATGACGTAATAAAAACAAAATTACCAGATTCAAAAGAAAATCAGTCCAAAAAATTTCCAAACTCAGAATTTGGCATCCTGAATTATACGCAATTGTGCTAAATAAAGTTAGTTCATAACAGATAAACTATATAATATAGATACATTGGCTAAAACAGGCTGCATTGCTTTAAATACGTTGATCTTCAAGTTAATCCTTAATTTATAAAAATAACTGCATTTATCTTTATTGTTTCGATATCCACTTATATCTTAGTCTTCTCATATTTTTCAAGAAGCTCCTTGTATGAAAAGGAAAAAAACTGTGTTTCATGCCATGCTACAGAATTTTCAAAGAATGTGTATTTATATAGAGCAAACAGTGTTTTTAATTGTATATATGTAACGAATAGGAGTCTAAATTTTTAAGTGTACTTTCTCATTTAGTAAATACAGTAATTTGTGTGAAAAAAGGCAGGTGATTCGTTAAAATAATATAAAATGCATCGAAAACTCAATTTTTTTTAACCCAAATATTACATTATTTATTGATTTCTAAATGCGGTTGTAAGTCATTGATTGGTACACAAACAAATTTTTGTTTCCGCTATTTGTATCAACTTGTGTCCTTTTAGATTTATAATGTTTTAATAATAATGGTATATATATATAACAATTCAAACAAGTTCTCTTGATAACAGTCGTAATTATTTGAAACTACTACTTATCACATTAGAAATAGGAACATCATTAACTTTTAAAAGGAATTTGAATTCCTTCTTGAAGACAATTGTGTTCAATAAATTAATTAATATTTTAAGAAGATTGTATTTTTCATTAAAGCAATTAACTATTATGTAAATAACTTCTCCCTCTTGATCTTGTCGTGGGTCGTTATTTTATGTATTATTGTACTGGTTTGAAGTATCACTTATTTTGATTTGCTATTACTTTTAGTATTGTTTTAAGGGAATTCGAATTCATTTGTAAGAGCAAAATGCAATTGGTATTTGCTTTGGCTCTTATGAAGTTCTATTATACATATCATTTAATAGAAAGGCAATTTATAAAAAGTGTCAAGCAGTGTTTATTACATGTTGTATCGTTCTATGAGCAACAGAATTCCAAGATTTTGTACAAAAGATCGTTTGAGGTTTCTTAGAAACTTAAGTGCTTGTTTGTCAATTTTAAAGGTTTATTCCATAGGTAAATTATGAGAACTTTTTCTCATATTTAAAAACACAATATACCGAAATCACATCCCATCCCATGTTTATAACTGATGTATCGTAACAAAGATTCAGGAAAGCAATTTTATTTGTGAATTCTTCAAAGATAAATTGCCATTTTGAACATTGAATTATTTCCTTTAGTGTATCATTCAAACATAAATGTGCATTTTAGTTCATTTCTTAGAACTTAAGAAAGAGCCATCATTAAAAATATCTACTTGGACTTAATGTGCTTATTTCAGTGAAAATAATTATAGTTGCTTAATTTATAACGTACAAAATATAGTTGTAGTTAATGTGCACTTACTATTATTATTGTAAGTTTTAGTTACTAAACTTCATGAAACCTGGAGTTTGACTTTATTTTAAAAAGTCCTTCTTAGCTGTTGGGTATTAAGACTTCAAAAAGAAAATTTGAAATTTATCAAATTTTTAATGTGTCAATATAAAAACTCGTATATTAACTCATTTTCATAGAAAACATTTCTGCATTAAGGACTCTGATTTAAATGTTTGTAGCTACTGGTGCTTTCTATTGCAATGAATCAAAGCTATTGTAGATGATTCATTAGCACATTTTATAAAATAATATAAAATGTAAAATAATTTATTATATAACATGTTATTTTTTTTATACACCTTTTTATTTAGAAGAATAAATTAAATAGCATTAGACGAAATTTGAATCATAATCATTGAAAACAAGATATTCGATTGAGTACAATATTTTTGTTAATGGTTATTTTCTTATAACTTTTTTTGAAAAAAAAAAAAAAAAAAAAAAAAAAAAAAATCATACAAATAACATTTGAAAGTTCTCTTATTTTAAAATATTTCACTCCATATAATTTTTGGCTTGGAAGCTGAAAAATATTTCAATTCTTATTTATGCAATTTCTAAATATTATTGACGAGAATTTTTTTAAAAAGATAATGAGCATATTTTCCGTGGTTAGGATAAAACGTATTGTTGTGTACAGATTATACTTAGAATGACATAGTTCAAGATATGACAAAGAATTTTCTCAGGGCTAAAATATTTGCTAAACAGGGGAGACGAAATGATTATAATATTATGTACTAACAGTAAGATGGAAAACGTGCTCTTAAAGATTCTTTCGCTCTCTTCTATGTTACCTGATCGCTGATTCGTATGAATATAGATTTATTATAAACATTGGCTGATTTATTGGAAGAATATGTGATACCCAAGCGCTAAACACTGGGGGGGGGGAATAATTAAAACTTTCTAAAATGCTAATATTTACTTTACATGCAGTTTTTAAGCAGATATATAACTGTCTATAATATATAAAAGCACAGTAAAATTATAAATTGCATTTCTAAAGAAATGCAAATTGGCGCTTTTGGCACCGTTTGGATACTGGTTCTTTGTATTAAATTTACCATGATGAGTTTGGCACGTTTTGATTTAATTTATACACTTTCCTTTAATGCTAATGCAAATATTAGAATGAATGATTGTATAGGTATGGTGTTAAGTACATCTTAAATAAAAGAATGCCTTTAGATTTAAGATAAATGAAGAAAATTAAAACGTGTTTTAAAATGCTCGAGAACACACAAGGAAATAACTCAATCCAATGTTGGAGTATTTACTCAAAGAGGAGAAATATATGCAGATCAGGAGAAGTTTAAGTTTTATGAGAATATTCATTAAACTAACATCTGTAAAATAAGACTTTGTAGAAAGTTCTATAAGTTACAGTAAGCATACATAGATCACACAAATTTCTATTAAGGAAGCAGGCAATTTTGAAATGAACACACTTAAATTAATTTAAGCATAAGAAAATCAATTGATGATATTTATACCTATCAACTTATCAATATATGGACGTCATTTTCTCTCCCTAACAAATATTGTATTATTTACGTTATAATTTAAATTCGAAACCAATTACAACAAAATAACATTTAATTGTGAGTAAATTAAAATAGTTTTCTTATAAATTTTTAAATTAATGTTAACAAATTATCTAAAAAAATTTCATAAGTTAAGGTTTTGTTTTAAGTACATTAAATATTAATATAAAATGTTTCACATACGTTGAAAGTTGTTTTTGTATATTTGAAAATATTTTGTTGTGTACTGAAATAGTTTCAGTACACTACGAATATATAATATTTTTTTTTAATTCAAGTAAAATTAACAAAACTATATAACAAGTTAAATTTACTGAATGTATATAAGGCAGGGATTAATAGTTTTTTTTTATCATATATTTGTAATAAAATAATAATTATATATTTAACACACAAATTATATTTCACTTGTATTTAGAATGTTTTTCAATGAATACACAATTAAATATTCTTATTTAGTTTTATTTATGTAATTTTATCTGTAACGAGTGTTCTTATGAAATTTAAATATTTTATTCTTTAACCCTATTTAAAACTTCCATTTTTGTTAAAATTTCCATAAAAACTAGTTTTATAGGTCATCATTATAATCTTTATTTATTATTGAATTTAATATTTTTTAAAAATAATATTGGCAGTGAATATCTCTCCTGTTATGGAAAATATGTGATATAGGGAATACAATAAGTCTGTGTCAACCACCGTTATTAAGCAGAAAAACTTACAACTTTACCACATATATTTCTAAATCTCATGGTTGCTAAATTTTATTATTATTGATTTTTTATTATTGAATTTAATATTGTTCTAAATTATAATGCTAGCGAATTCCTTTCCTGTTATAGTAAATATGTGGTATAGGAAATACATTATGTCTGTGTCAACCACCGTTATTAAGCAGAAAAACTTCCAATTTTACCATATATATTTCTAAATCATGGTTGTTAAATTTCTCTATTATTATTGATATTTTTATTATTGAATTTAATATTTTTTTAAATGATATAAGCAGCAGATTTCTCTTCTGTTATGGAAAATATGTTGGTATAGGGAATACATTAAATCTGTGTCAACCACCGTTATTAAGCAGAAAAACTTCAAATTTTACCATATATATTTCTAAATCATGGTTGTTAAATGAAGAGTTAAAAGTTTATAATGATGTTATAACATTAGACATAGTAAAAGTGTAACTCACTTTTTAATTTTATAAGTATTTAAAAGTTTTACAAAACGTGAGATTTATCATTTTATCAGCTAAAACACATGATATTTTAAATTATAAGACTTATTTCTTAAAGAATCAAGTTCCTGCTCTAAGATAGGTTATATAATTAAAGTTGTAGACATTTCTACTTTTTGTCCTCTTCTGGTTATTTTTACAAAATAAAAAACTTGTTCTAAAAATATAACAACTACTCTTTCATTTATTGAAAATTATTTCTACTTTTTCATTCCTTGTTATTAAAGTCTGCCCAGCAATTAACTCCAGAAACTCATTAGAAAGAGGAAGTATCAAATTTCATGGAAGTTATAAGGATCTAAATCTTTTAAAAGTAATTAAAACAAATTTTTCTTTACATTTTTAATTCTCTAATCATATGCTTAAACTTTCATGACAGTGAATGAAAGAAAGTGTAAGAAATATGGGAAAAAACTTTATTCGAAGAAACATTTAATCAAGTTCAATATTAATCATTGATATATTGAATACATATAAAAAGGATTTATTTACTTTATTTATTTTTTGACTCACGAAAAGTTCTTCGGCAGTTCTTCTTAATGATGTCGCTCAAGCGTCTTGGGTGTGAAAGTGAAGAAGTAAAAGGATACCTTTCTTTGAGAAAGCATCCTTCGTTTCGGGCAGAAGTTGCAGATAAGTTCATAATTACATCCGCCTGAAACGAGCAATTTTTCTTTTTAAATGACTTTTACACATAGTTATTTTATCTCTTTAAACGAGAAAGTTATTTTCGATCTTGTATTCAAGTGTAAGAAAGAGATAAGTCAACTGACGTGTTTTTTAATGGGTAAAATAAATTTGTTGCCTTTCAGTGTGAAAATTTCTCTCTTTTTGTAAAGCAGTTGCAGGTTTTCTTAAAGGAAGGAATAGGTATACCATAAAAGACTTCTGAAACTGTCTTGATTATTATATTAACGGTTTATAGGTGACTTATCTTAAAAAATGTTAATGCAGAATAAATCAAAATTTATTTAAAAAGTTCAAAATTGTTAAAAGCAATGATTTTACAAGGAAAATATACTTGATTAATTAATTATCTGTAGCTATTCAATCCGTTATCATAGTTATTATTAATTATCATTATTATTTCGTATAATTAATCGCTTAATTAATTAATATCATTATTATATAAATCTAAGATTTTGAGTTGTAAATCACTGCAGTGAAAATTCTTCTGTTGTTTCAGAGTTAAGTAAAGAGTAAGTAAAGAGTAAGTTAAGAGACTTAAGAAATACATTTTTAAAAGTATAAAAAAGAAACAATTTTATTTGATTTTTAGAGAACGCTTTATTTGATTTTTATCGCGAATTTATAGTTATTGCAAAAAATATATAATAAATTTATAATCTTAATGACAGAGATTTTACTGTCAATTTTATTTTAAAATAAATAGAAAGTAGGGAATCGCTTATAAGATTGAAGTAATTGCGTAGTATTTGCAACTACAGGAGTGCCACCGAACGATTAAAGTTCTTACAAGAATCCTGAAAACAATGACTTTCACTCTAAATCTCTTTAAATATAATTTAACTTCAAATTTAATACCTGACTGCTACTTAAATTTTTTGAATTTATCTTGTGATTTTTCTAATTATTTTTGGCAACTATATCTTTATCTCAATTTTTAAATAGCTTTTGATTTGCTGGTATTGATATTTGTAATGTCTGTTTTTATTTCCTCCGACTATGAATTTTTACTTTGTTTTGATAAACTTTTTACTTTAATTTTTGATATAAATATATTTATGCATTTTTCCTTTAACACGAACAGTCTTCGGGGGAACTGATTGAAGATCTTTAAACATTTGTGTTTCGTGTTTAGCAGAAAAGAGTGTTTAGTTTACTAAGTTGACCACATCTTTCTCCTGTTGAAGACATTAACTCTACGTTTTCCTCCTACTCTTGTTATTGTATATTGTTTGATTCTTGACAGTGATTTTCAAATTTCATCTTTCTGGTTTTATTGTTCTTCTTGTTGCATCATATATATATACTGGCTAATCTTTCACTAGCTATTTTTGTGCTAACTGAATTGCATAAGTAAAAAGGAAATAATAAATACCTTTCTTAGATAATAAACACCAAATCTTTAAACTTTTGAAAATTAATTTCTCATATAATATATGCTAATTGTGTTTGCTTCCTACAGATGAATATATATATATATATATATATATATATATATATATGCATATATATATATAATATATGTATATATATATATATGTATATATATATGTATATATATATGTACATATATATATATATATATATATATATATATATATATATATATATATATATATATATATATATATATATATATATATATATATATGTACATACATATATATATATAATATATATATGTATATATATATATATATATATATATATATATATATATATATATATATTATAATAAAACCTTAAGGGCTTTTAACATACAAGAAATGTGCTTATAATTATAAAGTATATGTAGTTTTAATATAAAGACCTTGAGCTAACTGCAAAATATAAATATTTTCAACAAACCTTTTTGTGTACTGTGGTTCATTTAAAATTCGGAGAAAACGTGTGGCAACAGTCTAAAAATTATGTATTATATACTTTACGTGTTTCAAGATACACGCATAGAAATATTTATTTCACTAATGATGAAATTGTATTACAGGGAGACCTCAGAAATTATGGAAATCATAAACTAACCAATGTTCGTTAAAATGAAGATTTACTTAGTGATTTCTTGCAAGTTGACACAAACAAATATTTGAAGCAATAATTAAAACTTCGTGTTTATCTGGTAAGTATTCATCTATTGGTTTTTTTCTTTTATTTTAAATGAGGATGATCATATTCAACTTGTAAATTTTAGTAAAGAATCATGCTTTACTTCGCTTACTTTTATAAGCGAAATAAAGCATGTTTGATTTAGAGCTACATAATTGCATGCTCATCAATAGAAATGCACTTTTATTGAAACATGTCCTGCTCATTATTTCGTATTTTATTCACATTTCGATTATTAACTCTTTTTTTATGATGGTTTAAGTACTATAATATATGGTTCATACATTAAGATACATTTAGATTATCAAGAATAAAGATATTAAGCTCAATATCACCATAGTTTCTCTTTCTTTAACAACCTGGTGTTGTCAACACATGCATATATCTATGCAACTCTAAAAAATAAAAAAAAGTGTCTCGTAATTCTAATTAAGCTAGATAAGATATCGCAATCTTTCTCTATATCTATTTGTAAAAACAAAAGAAAATTAACAATTTTTCAAAGTAAGGAAACATTTTAAAAACTTTTAGATTATAAAAATTTAATTGTAATTTAACAATTTTATCAACAGCTATGAAAAATTCACTGATACATTAATTTCAGGGAAAAGAGTGCATGAGATAGATGGAGTTACATTTCTTCTTTTATATTTTGTAATTTTTTTATAAATTTTGCAGTGTGTATGTTTTTTGTTATTATTAGTGTATATATTTCTTGTAGTTTATTAAAATATTTCTTGTTTCTTAGTAGTAATAAATGCTTCAAATTAAAAAAAAATTAATAGTACCACCTGAAGTGGATTTAGTTTGCACACAATTATGTACTTGACAATTATCTAGTGAGTATGAATGAAAATAATTTGAAAGGATTCATTGATTGAATTTTTAAGAAAGAATAATAGTTTAAATTCACATATTTATATTAAGTATACTTGATGAATGTATTAAGAATAATTTAGGTTAACATCGATTCAATAACACGCCACACCAATTTGTTTTCAACAATATGCTTTAATTGCCAGTGAATAGAATTTTGAGGTAATGCAAACACGGAAGCAAAATTATTTCAATGATCAGAGCATTGTAATATATATACAATGAATTTAGATGTTAGAATCCTATCTGGTAACTGAGATTGAATATATTGGAATAGATTGCAAGAAACCATTTTAATGGGGATTAAAAGGGATTAGATGGGACAAAATTGAAAATGATAGGAGCCTGAGATTGAGTAAATTCAGAAACGTCCAATTGTAAATCAGATGAACGGGTTATAATTACATGGCTATATAAACATAGAGACAACTTTGTATGAAAATACTTTAACTTAAATAGTATGTAAGTACTTAAAAAAAATTAAAAGCTTAAAAATTTAATTTGGTTATGATGTTTTTGAGTATGTGGTAGAAATTTATTAGCGTAGAATATTACTTTTTTCTGAAATAAGGGTTACTTGAATATTATAAAATATTGACTAACGAAACTCATTTTTAATTTCATTTAATAAAAATTTTTGTTAACATTGTTTTAACTTTTAATTTTATTTTATAAAAACCATTCTTTTGTATTATATTATTTCAATTTATATTCACATGAATTTGAAACGTATTAGTTTTTTATTTTGGAGATGTTAAAGGGTTTGGGATTGTAGGTATGAGAAAATGCCTATAACTTTAGAGATTACAGATTATTTTAACCATTTTAAATAATTGTACTATTTAATTAAAAAAACTTAGAATTTGAAAAAGTATTTTGTATAATGAGATTTTTTAATAATATATTATAATTATGTGACAATTTTCGTGTATGCTCATATAAAATAAAAAATTTATAGGTTAAATTTTCTTAACAATTCATAAACAAAAATATATTTTTAAATATTTATTTACGTAAAATTAGTTTCGTTTTCAAAGCTATAAATTAATTGTGCATGAACATAGTCTGATATAACTATTAGCAAATTTGAAGAATTAATAGAATTTTGTGATTTATGTTTACGAAAATGCATTTAGCACTAGGGATCGACAGAATTTTTTGTCATTTGAGAAAATTTTATAAGATTCTAATATTTTGATATATATAAAATAACAATAAAATATAATAAAAAATACTTATAATTTTCTTTGGATAAAAAAGATAACATCTTTTGTGAAACTAAAACGCTAAATTTGAGCTCACCGAAAGAATATTTCTTATGAGGAATACATGGGAATCCCATATTTAATGACATCTCGTAACCAAAGCTATTAAAGCGATATACTAGCAAAAGAATACAAAACAATGGCTCTGAATTCCTATGAAACAATCCCAGGAATAATGAAGCCTGGTAAAGAATCACTAAATAAGTTATTAGAGAAACAAATCTTTTGTACAGGAAATAAGTAAAGCAGACTAAAACATAAAACTAGAATTAGAAATGAAGATCGAGCCTAATGTTCTGAATACTTAAATTAAATAGAAAAATAATCAAATGGGACTTTATTGGTTACTTTACTGTTGATAGTGAAAGAAGTGCCATAGTATATACGAAAAATAGTATAATGAAATCTCAGAAAAGAATAAGGAACTAAAATTTAAGCGCAAACTTTTACGTTTCTTTATGAATTCCAATTTATGTTATAAAATAGGGTGAATTCTTACAATGCATTAACTTCTTAAATATGAATTTAATACATTTGTGGAATAATATGTCTGCAAAGATTAAAAAATATTATCTTATATATATATATACATACCTATATATATATATATATATATATATATATATATATATATATATATATATATATATATATATATATATGTATATATATAAATAAATAAATAAAGTATAAAATATAAATAAAATATAAAATATAAAAAATAAAAAATATAAAAAATAAAATAAAATATATTTATGATGTATTAATTTTATTTCCAAATTTACGGGTATTCATAGTAATGAATGAAAATTTAGTTTATAAATGTAAACACAATTAGTATCGGAATAAAATGATTTGTTATTAAAAATTATCTTAGATATTTGTATTGTAAAAGGTAACTATACCACCTCAAGAGTAAATGCAAATTACAAACATGAGTAAATAGGAAATGATTGAAAATCACAGATTCATATATGAAATAATAAAAAATGCTACATGAAGTTTGATACACACATGTATGCTCTGGATGTAATTTTGACATGAGATAAAAATATATTTTGTAGATCTGTCTCCTTACATTTAAAAAATTTGTATTGTAGTGAAAATAATTCATAAAATTGGTTTTGAAATATCTTTATGAATATTCTATAATGTCCAAAACAGATTTCAAAGAAGCCAGATTGTATCGTATAATTTAAGTTCACTGTTGTCTGGTTGTAAGATCACATTATTGAGAGTGAAAAACTTTAAATATTGTTGATGAAATGGAAACGAAAGTTAAATTTAGGTTTATTACATGCGGTTACATTTAGACACATTTATTGAAAATAGGGTACTTGTGAGGTTCTCAGGTTTTTCTCTGTTCAGATACAAGAACGCAGATCACTATAGTTGAAGAATTCCGTGGTGAATATTTAAAAGAATCTTATATAAATACTTTGTGTTGTTAAATTATTTACCTCACCGTTTCATATATCTTTGGATTTATGATACTTATAACTTGTTTCTAACTCGATGAAAGAGGATATTTTCAATCATTCATAAGTACATTTTGCATATTGAATAAAAGTGCTGACATTCGAGAAAACTGGTTATTTTCTAACCTATAAAATAACATGAAACAATTGCTATAGTGCTTTGCTTCTATGCTTAAATTTTCAATAATCAGATATAAGACATAAAAAAGGGTATGCATGAATAGTGGTGCAGGTGAACTTTTTTATTGCATCTTAAGGTTAACGGGTTTGCAATTCTCGCCAATCACCTAGTGTCTCGTCATTTTGAGCCACGAGTAGGTAACGAGGTCACATCTGATCTCGCACTCTCCTCTCTACATCCACGCAACACAAGCGAAAGTACTTAGACGTCACATATGGACATTGACACGTCTTCAAACCACGGAGCTCCAACAAACCCAGTGAGCGAGTATACACGGTAACCTTCCCAATCACTGCCCACAGCTAATGAGGCTTCACTTGGCTGATCTCAATGGGAAGTGGCGTGAAACTACTGTGAGCCACTGGAGCTCTAATAAATAACAGGAATGGCCTATGTAGGTTGTCATGAAATTACAAACACAATTTTTTTTAATGTCTCAAATGTGATTAGTTTAGCTTAACAAAACTCTGTCCCTCTAAAAATGTTTGAAATGTTTGTAAAAATCATATAATATTTTATAGTTCTATATGTCACTTTACTGAAAATGAAATTTATACACGTTTTTTATATGGAAGGATTAATAGTGATAAAAATTCAATTAAATAGAAAAAGGAGTTAAAAAAATAAATGTGTCATTTGCAGATAGATTTGATGGATATTTGACTCACATTTTTATTATAATTATACATTAAAATGTATGCTTATAAAAATTACTAAATGACTAAACAATGAAAAGAGAAAGAATATAAAAAGATAAGATAAAAATAAAAATTGCCTATACCGTATGCAATTTGAGAAAAATATGACGAATTCACGCTAAATTTAAAAACAAAAACATGTTTATTACCAGAAGAATAATTAATATTGCTTACATAATGTTGCTTAGCCTAAAATAATTTGATGCGGAGTTGATATGATATGAGCAAAATATTTAACATGTTAGTGGTCTTCTCAAATCATTAACTATGCTTACGAAAATGCATATATCCCTCAAATACAAGCGAAAGGTAATTAAAGAGAAAGCTTTTGTGAAACTTTATGCACATAAATAATTTTTATTGTAAACAGGTTTCAATTTCTTTTCCTTTCATCCTTATTTTAAATACACTTCACCTGAAGAACCTATAATAATGATTATGAAGAAATTTCATAGAAATGTTTTTATCCTTTCAAAATACGATGAAACGTTATCAAAGATGAAATGGTGTATTCTGATTGCTAATAATCCTTTAGATATAAAACATAAAATACATCTTTCTTACCTTTTTGATTTTATTAAAGTATGAAGTACAGATTCCAAATATTTCTAGACCTTTAATGAAGATTATTGAGCTTAAAAACGGGTTTATATTATGCAATTTTGAAACCATTCGAGTTAGAAACTTAGTTTAATGAAAATAGTTTATTTCAGCTCATTAATAATGTGAACATTAGATTTTTGATTTGTTGCACCAAAGACAGATTAAGAAAACAACTTAAATTTGGAAGGTGATTGCTAAAAGTTGGTAAATTTTAAAATTTGCCTTATAATGATATTGAGATAATTATTTCTTTCAATTATGCATATAAAAATGGAAATATAGATGTCAGGATATTTTTGAATTAAATAATTAAAGAGATCTAAATGGAAGGTCTTGAAGCTATTCTTGATGAAACTGATTTCAGAGATGTCTGAATCTTGTAGCACAATAGAAGCTCTCCTTCAGCACCTTCACAACTGGATTGAAATAGGTGATCAAGCAGTACATTTATCCTTCTCAAATCCAAACTCATTTTGAAGTTCCATGACGTCTATTTTCAATGCATTCCATCTCTTGTAGACATATGCGGCAATGAGCAAGCAGATTGACTGTCTGGGGAGGGTTGTTGCCATGAATAATTTTCCCTTTTACACTCACCTTTTTAGAACATCAGTCTACAGTTAATTCTGAGATTTTAAAGAGGTGGAAGATTCTTCCTTTCCATCACTAGTAAGCTAGCAAAGAGCCTGGCTCTTTACACTCCCTGAATTGTGACACAACCTCTTATACATTTATTTTCCGATTAACAGCCGGTCACATAAATGGTCGCTTCTATCTCAAAGGCAAGAAACTCTTTGAGGTCTGCTTTAAATGTTAAAACGAGTAGATTTGTCTTCAACACATCATGGTGTGTTTGAGAGTTTCCAGAGAAGACATTTACTCATCCCTCCTTTTGGTTCTCGATTTCCACAGGGTCAATGATCAGATGAACCTTGTCTGACTTCATCAGACAGTTGGAGGATAAGCCACAACAATTGTATTAATAATAAATTACATCATCTAATTGACAAAAATATTTTCGTTCTTAATATTTGTAATATAAATATTAAAAATCGCCAATTTGTTGTTGCACATATATAAATTTTTATATAAATGTTCATATTTGTTTTCTGATTATAGTTCTTGTTTGTATAGTTGATAGTTGAATGCAATAGTTTTTGATAAAATTAATGTATGATTAATTATTTGGAATATTTAATATTTCAAGAATTATTTGCATTTACAATAAGAATAAATAAGGCAAGATGTTTTTGGATAAACGTTTTATAATACAAATGTGGGCTACAAAAATGGAGGACATAATTTACTAATATATTGGGTTTATAGTATATCTACAAAATTATGTTTTCTAGTCAAATTTTAAGTAAAAATCATATTAGAAATGTATGTTTATTTGTGTTAACTTCTTTTTGTTATTATTACATATTACAAAGTATTCATTCTTTTTATAAAATTATGATAAAATCAATTGTTTCGAAGAATTTTCAAACATTTTAAACTTTTATACGTTTAAATCCAAAAAGCAAAGTAATATTTAAATATTACTAGATAATTTATTGTACTGTATATTTGTCGAAAATTTATATATAAACAAAATAAGATAAAACTGAATATATTGACGCTTATAATATAATAGAAATGTATTGCTCATTAAAATTTAATGCAGTTTTAATGGTAAAATATTACTAAATGATTGTTTTAATACAACAATTTCTCAGCAAAAGAGTACTTTTAATATTAATTTAAAATCATTCTTTTATTAAAAATCGTTTCTATTTTGATTAAAATAAATTTACTGCCATAATATTTGTTTTTGTGAAAATTAAGGCATATACGTTTATACAATTTTATTAAATTTATGAGAAAAAAACAAATTTCTAAGATTAAAAAACAATAACCATCTTAAAAGTTAAAAAAAATATTTAAATTTTATGGGGAATTTTAATTAATTTCTCTCTCACAATCATAGTGATTTTATTATTATATTTTATATTATGTAAGAAACTAGAGAAAGAAAAATATTTTATTTACAAATAATTTCATCTGAATTGTTATGCATTAAGGATTTTAAGGATTAAACAAATTTTTTAGAAATTTCAAAATGTTTAATTACAAAACATGATTAAACAAATTTTTAATTAAAATATTTTTCAAGTGTTTTTTTAAATTTATTCTTTTTTTATCTCTTAATATTTCTAAAGCTCTCTCTTTTAAAGTATAAAAAAAATTTGTTCATTATATAAAAGTTGTGAAAAGTTTCTTATTTATTTTAAACAGATTTCTTTCGAACTATCTATTTATTCTTTAATTACGTTATATTAATATTAAATACCTTATAAATTTGTTAAAAATGTATTATTTATTAGCAAACTAAACTTTTTGTTTTTTCATAATCTAAGATACTATTTAAGAGAGACCGTTTTTTATTTAAACAAACAGAAATAAATGACATTTGTTCCAAGATATGTTGAAGTAATGCAGTATAAGTTATTACATGCTTATCATTTGCACTGAATAATGTAATAAAAATTATAATTATTTTATTTTAAAGACGCGAAAGTGGTAAAATATTGAAAAAGAATCATATTTTTATCAATCAAGAGCCTAGATAAAATAAGATATTAGTTTACAAATTTGTTAAGTTTGAATAAAAATGAATATTTAATAACTAATAAAGAGAATACTTAAATTTAAAATTAATGGCATATTTCAAGCAAGTAATTAAGTATTATATTTCTATAGAAAGATTTAAAATTTATAATTCCTATATATATATTTTAACTAGCATAAGAAATATAGTTTAAATAAACTCAATGTCTATATTATGTATGTGGTTACAAATGTAAAATATTCATATTATAATTATATCTTAAACAGAATTTGATTTCTATAAATGAAATACATAAAAATCATATAGTAATAAAATAACGCATTGAGTTGATAAGTTTGTTAAATTTTTTATTTGTGATGGATATTATGTAACTATAAATTACTCGTGATTAAAAAAAACAACTGCATTTAAACTTGTTATTTCTATCACAGTTGATATCATTAATTATCTCTATATTTCCTAACTAGTTAATTTTTACTAAAATGTAACAGAACTGCACGTGATATATAAAATAAAAACTACAAATGATTGAGAATGATGGAGAATATTTTGTTAAATACACGAAAAAGAAAAATAAGTTGCCAATAGAGATTCCCCATGGAATAAATGAATGTTGTAAAATTGTACTGATAAAAATACATGTGTCGCAAAATGTGGAAAATGTGTATCTAATATCATATTAAATCAAAATATAAGAGATAGCAATATTTACAAAAAATGATAAGTCTTATATTTTCCGCTAAAATATTAATATTTGAGAGACTATATTCATTTAACTTTAATTTCCTAAACACGAAGAGACTAAGTTGTAAAAGCTATAAATATTCTCTTGATAATTTAAGTATTTATAGTTAATATTATAAAAATGAATTCATTTTAAAATATTACAGAATAAAATTTTATTTCCATTAGATCTATCTTTTCAGTAATTGCACTAACGAAACACATATACATTTCCTACGTAAGAAATAGCATGTTTGAATATTTTATGATTTCAAAATGCTAATTAAAGGTTTCTGCGGGAATTCTCAAATGCATGAATAAGCTTATAGAATTCAAATATAATAATTTGAAATGACTAATTAATAAGCAAATTAAGAATTAAACGCAAAATTTGACTTTTTAATTATTTAAAAGAAATATTTGATAAATGTAAAATGTTTTTTTTTTGCTTGGTTTTAAACTCAAAAGAATTAAATTCAACAAAGTGCTTATATCTTAATGTTTATCCCACATTAATATCGAAAATATTTTAAATATAACTTAACAACATGTTTCCCTTTACTTCTAATGACATTTGAGCAAAGTGAGAATTGTGATTTTGGTTTTTAAAATTTGGCTAAAATTTAAAAGTTTAAATGTTTTCATCCTTATTCATGCCAATTGAGAGAAAAAAAAAGAGAAAACTGGTGTAGATTCCATTTGTGTTTATATTCTTTTTTTTTTAACTAGAAATGTTTTACTCAGAAAAAATATTTGATACCAGGAGTAAATCATAAAAGTATTTTAATTTAACTTCTCTAGATAATTTATTCAAATTAGTTATTTAAAATGTTTCGTAAATTATTATAGCATTAATTTCAGAAATTATAACAAAGAATGTTTTTCAATAAATAATCACAAACTATGCAAACTTAAATAGGATTATTTAAATAAAAAGTTACAAATATGACTTCAGCAGATAAGCATTCCATATTCCCTTTAAAGAATACAAAGTTTATTGCTTCTAAATATAAAGTTCTTTCATTGCAAAATATTTTCAGTTTATACAAAAACAAAGGAAATTTTAAGCTAAATGAAAATTTCTTAGTTGTTCTTTTTGTCTACAGATTTATGTAACTTTCACGTAAATACAAGTTATTTATTTCTTTGTTGTAAATTTTTATTTATGTAGAATAAAGCGAGTGAAAAAATGAAGGATATAGACAAACCATAAACACAAATTACGTGCTTTTTAAATTGGCATATTTTAAGTACTAATCACTAATATTTTTCAACTTTTAAAAGGATTTATTTAATGCATTGTTTTGGAATATAAAGCATATAAAGACTTAAGTAATTAGGGAAAATATTTAGGAGGTGAAATAGCTTCAATAATTAAAGGAATAACCTTTCCACTAGAGATATTTAATATATTCATAATTTTTGTTTGTATTTTAAGTGAAGACAAATTAAGGAATTGTTTGAATTTTGCTCTTATTTGTTTATTAATAATTTAGTACAGATGCCGTATTAGAGAACCAAATTCTGAGTTTGGTAATTTTTGGGTGGATTTTCTTATATATCTGGCAACCTGATTTTTCACAGGTATGGAAACTTATAAGAATTATGAAGTAAATTCTATTTTGGTAGCCCTAGTGCTTACATCATCTCATAAGTCATAATGCGTTGTCATGGCAGCATTTCTTCATCACCATAAAAATTCAGCATCCTTGATTATACCTGTAGTAACCATTTATATTAAATTTGTTACAAATTGAAAAAGAAATTCATATTAAAGATAATTCAGAAGAATGATAAAAAAATTAAATAATTCATTCAAAGGAATTATTATGTATAATTTAATAATTCATATGGATTCTCTCTCTTTAACACAGATTACACAGAATACATTAAATTATTAATATGTAGATTCAGTTTAGAGTACATTATAACCTAAAATATTGGCTACAATTGTAATTGGATAATACTTTTATTATATGCATATATATATATATATATATATATATATATATATATATATATATATATATATATATATATATATATATATATATATATATATATATATATATATATATATATATATATATATATATATATATATATATATATATATATACATGGAATTATGATGCGTATTATTTTATTATATTGAAAAGTTATCAGTTCAATTTTTAATGAATTTTTCCTCCATTTTCGGAACATACGCACAAACACACTTTAATTATTAATTACCTCTATCTTGATAAATATATTATTTATTAGCTGAGATTGATATTATTTTTAAAATATTTTATATTTGATGAAATTTCTTTGTTAAGCACATTAAAGCATTCAAAAATTTTTTCTCGATAAAGTATTGTCTTTATTTTGTTACAAAAGTTTTGTAAGGTATCGTAATACCAAAGTTTAAATTTAGAATAAAATATGCTGTATAGCTATTGTTTTTCTTGTTTGTTTTCCTTTCTTTTTTTAATACCAAATAAGCATTATTTTTAGATAAAAAATACTATGTAGTATTTTGTTGGTTACATTTGTTTCTATTTTCTTTAATATATTTGAAAATATTTTGCAAACGTTCATTTACTGAATGTTTTATTATAATAGCAAAACTAATGTTCTTTACTTGACTTACTTCTTGAACTTATTAAATCAAAAGGAAAACAATTCTTGCAAACTAAAGTAAATTTATTTCTTGACTATATAAAGGAGATTAATTAATTTGCACAGTTTGTTGGTGATAGTATAAAATATTTAAAAAAATATTGGGTTGGTCGGAAAGTAATTTCGTTTTTTTTGTGGAAATGAAAAACAGTTTTCGTATAATAAACAAATATTTTTTTAAATTATATATTAGCCGTTGTGGTCCAACATCTTTTGCCATTTTTCTGGTAGTAGCATAATTCCACGCTCATAAAATTTTTGGTCTTTCTGGCAACAAACTGATCGAGGTGGTTTTAGACCTCATTTGAGGTAAGGGTTTTACCGTCTAAAACTTTTTGGAGTGAATGGAGCAAATAATAATCCGATGGTGCCAGATCTGGAGAATATGGTGGGTGTAGAATTGTATCCCATTAAAGCTGTAAAAGCTTTTGGTGAGTGACCAAACTCGTGTAAGGCCTCTCCAAAAAAAAAAAAAAAAAAAAAAAGATTTTGTTTCCTTTAGAATTTTACCAAACAGACAGAATCACCTTTTTTTGGTGATAATCGGCTTTGGAAATGATTTCAGCCGGTTTACCTTTTTCCTCTATGACCTCTTGCGTTTGACGTTGTTGTATACAAACCAGTTTTCATCCCCAGTGATGATGCGCTTCAAAAACGGATCATTTTCGTGATGTTTGAGAAGCGAATCGCAGATGTCAATGCGGCCACACATATTTCTCTCTGTGAGAGCATGAAGAACACATACATCGAGCTTCGAGGATAATCCCAAGCCTTTCAAGTGGTCATAAACTGTTGTTATTCGCCGGTTCGCATCAACTAATGCCTTTATCGCGTCTATATCAACTTCAACCGGCCTTACCGAATAAGGTGCATTTTCGACATCAAAATTTCAGGATCGAAATTTTTCGAACCAGTTTTGGCACTGGCGTACTGTCAACATACCTTCTCCATAAACATCGCTCAATTTTTTTCTAGTTTGAACAGCATTTTTTCCCTTTCTGCAGTAAAACAGTAAGATATGTTTAAAATGCTGCTTATCGCTCTCCATATTTAAAAGGGCACAAACCAAAACCTACTGCGTAGAATTAATTGAAATTTTTCACACATAAGCCTTGATATATGAGCTCTTAAAGCATGTAATATTACACGGCTTAAGTGTGAAGTTGGATGCAAAAAAAATACAGTTAAATCCTCTGTCGGGAAAAAACAAAATTACTCTCCGAACAACCAATATATTTTCAGTTGCTATTCAAATATATGCATTTTAATTTTTCTGGTATTTATACTTATTTACTAAGCATCATAAAAAGAACAATTTATCCTCTAAGTGTAAATAAATAAATTGTTCTTCCAACAGCATGTATTACATCAGCTTATTTTAAAGACTGCAAACGTAGTCCTCATTATGGTATTGATTGACAAAGATAATTAATTACTTTCTTAAATTTGTTATTTTGTTCATTTTTAGTTTTTGAATAATCATTATCCTTATTTAATTCCGATTAATTGGGAGAAGGTGAGGGAATTGAAGGTGCATTTCATTTTATTGTGATAAATATAATAGTGATAATTTATGATAAAAATAATATTCTTTTTATGATATTTTATAAAATTTTATGATATTTTATAAAAATTTATGATAAAATTATTATAACTGTTTCTTAAATGATTAGGTTTACAGAAAAAAAAAATCTAGCAATTTTTTAATGATTTAGTTAAACACTTACATAAAAATATAAAAGAAATATAAAAGATTCAAATAAATAATGACATTATAAATTTGAAATTAATCACAGTATATATATATTTTACACAAATTAACACTATTTGATGTATATTTTTACATAATGGAATATTATTCGGAATGAATTTTTTAGTAAGCATTACTATTACCCTATAGAGATAGTTTGAATTAAGTAAAACATAATATTTTAAATGAATTTAAAAGGGAAAATTTTAAACATTGAATTATAAATAATAGTTTCAGGTGTTATTTTAATAAATTAATAAAAAATGGTGAGAAAGTTATAAAAAATCTGATTTAATATTCATTTTTACTGGCAAATGTCTCTCAGTTAAATAGGGAGCACATAAGTATTTTTTCCTTTAAATTAACAAGTCTTAGATTGATGTTCATATATTATTTCTATAAAATTCATTTTGATTTTTATGGCTTAATTTATGACGATCCCACTCTCCAGTCATACAGTTTCTCTTATCATATTATTAAATTTTTTTCCAACGGTGGGCACTTGGGTAACGAACCCTACCACACAACAAGGCTGAAAACTTCTACTCATTTGTCAGTGGGCACCTGTGAACCCAGTCACGGCGGCGAGTAGCGTTGCCTGCGCCATACCACCCCAAACCCGCTTATAGGGTGGGCCACATTCATATATCAACGCAGAAGAAGAGACAGAAACAGAGAGAAAGAATAGAGAAAGAAAGTAACATCCATGCCCTTGCCGGGATTCGAACCCGAGACCCACAGCTCAAGAGTCAGGAACGCTAACCACTCTATTATTAAAAGTATCCACCGCAAAAATAGAAATATTTAAAAACACAAGCGAGTTATTATGTTAAATTTAATAATTTATTTTATTTCTTTAGATATCAGCATGAGCATAATTACGTAAAATAGAAATCAATAGAAAGCATATAACAACACAATCACTAACAATATTTAAATATCTAGCATACTAATTATTTCACACGATTATATACCGAAAACATTACACCCATTTTCATACTGAGTACGAACAATTGAATACTGTTTATTATATTAATTAACGTCTGTTTATAACTATAACAAAGCGTTAAGAGCAAACAAGATTCTTCCTTAATATGAAGCGAAATATATTTTTAGACAAAATGTATTATACATAATGACAAACATATTTAAACTAGAATAACAGGAAGGTTTAAGAGCAGATATTACTTCTAAGAACAATATGATTGAATACAAATAAAAACTAGGTACATATAATATATTAAACTCAGTATACTTAATTTAAAAGACGATATTACATTTTCTGAAAACAAATATTTTTTAAGCTCAAAGGCCTCTCTGAGAGTAAAGGAGCTTCGCTTAAGCATGTAAATTAAGTAGAATTCTTTTAGAGAGAAACAACCGGTGAATTCAATGTTTAATTTGCTTTTGTTTGCCCTTCAAATTACTATGCGATAAGGCTATTAAATAATAATAGATGGCTGTAGTTTAAATGAAAACGATTGAAAGAAACAATAATTTATTCCTGTAGGGTTTTGTAATAAAAAATTAAGGAATAGGCTTTGTTTCTTATGCAATTTATTATTGTATTTACTTAGAAAATTATAGTTTTCTGAACATGCAAAATAATTCTTGATCAAATTTTATATTTTCAGTAAAACAATTACGCAGAAAGTGTTTCTTTTATTCCATTTCGTTTTTATTTCTTAGTTTAGACAGCATTCAAATAAAGGGTTTCAGTAAATTGTGTTTAATCTAGAATAATTGAATATTTGAGTAGAGTAATTAGTTTTTATTTATTTATATCTATGCAAGTGAACTATTTACATTTCTGAATAAATTATTATACAATATATAACTTGAAGCTTAAATCTTAAATATTTATTGATATGATTATTAAATATTTGTGTTTGGGTAATTAGTTAAGCTTCAAACTTTATTTGTTAATAATTTATAAATAACGAAATGTAATTTTTTAGATTCGAAATATTGCTAAATAGTTTATCGAGATTTATTGAAATTTTAAATGGTGAAACACTTTTTTATTAGAAAGTAAAATTTTCTTATTGTTATTAAATGTAATATCAGGGAAAATACATTATATATTTACATTATTTACAATGATTCAAGTCCTTTTAGATCATTGGACTTTGAGTTAGTTTTCAGTTTTTCCAATTGTGTTCCATGTGCTTACATTAGAATCATAGAAAAGTGTAAAACAAGATTTTGTTAAATCAGCGTTTTAGACTTATATATTCTTTACTAAGCAGTTTACTAAAATTTTAAACAAGAATCATAGAAAAGTGTAAAACAAGATTTTGTTAAATCAGCGTTTTAGACTTATATATTCTTTACTAAGCAGTTTACTAAAATTTAAGACAAGAATCATAGAAAAGTGTAAAACAGGATTTTGTTAAATCAGCGTTTTAGACTTATATATATTCTTTACTATGCAGTTTACTAAAATTTTAGACAAGAATCATAGAAAAGAGTAAAACAAGATTTTGTTAAATCAGCGTTTTAGACTTATATATTCTTTAGTAAGCAGTTTACTAAAATTTTAAACAAGAATCATTGAAAAGTGTAAAACAAGATTTTGTTAAATCAGCGTTTTAGACTTATATATTCTTTACTAAGCAGTTTACAAAAATTTTAAACAAGAATCATAGAAAAGTGTAAAACAAGATTTTGTTAAATCAGCGTTTTAGAGACTTATGTATTCTTTACTAAGCAGTTTACTAAAATTTTAGACAAGAATCATAGAAAAGTGTAAAATAAGATTTTGTTAAATCAGCGTTTTAGACTTATATATTCTTTACTAAGCAGTTTACTAAAATTTTAAACAAGAATCATAGAAAAGTGTAAAACAAGATTTTGTTAAATCAGCGTTTTAGACTTATATATATTTTTTACTAAGCAGTTTTTTAAAATTTTAGACAAGAATCATAGAAAAGTGTAAAACAAAATTTTGTTAAATCAGCGTTTTAGACTTATATATTCTTTACTAAGCAGTTTACTAAAATTTTAAACAAGAATCATAGAAAAGTGTAAAACAAGATTTTATTAAATCAGCGTTTTAGACTTATATATTCTTTACTAAGCAGTTTACTAAAATTTTAGACAAGAATCATAGAAAAGTGTAAAACAAGATTTTGTTAAATCAGCGTTTTAGACTTATATATTCTTTACTAAGCAGTTTACTAAAATTTTAAACAAGAATCATAGAAAAGTGTAAAACAAGATTTTGTTAAATCAGCGTTTTAGACTTGTATACTCTTTACTAAGCAGATTACTGAAATTCTAAGCAAAAGTTATAGAAAAGTGGGAAACTAGATTTTTTTTGTTAAATAAGCGTTTTTTTTATTTTATTTCATCATAAGTTTTATTATAAATATAAATTTATAGAATAGGAAGCAATGGAATATCGCTTAATATTGATTGATAATTGCATTAAAATACCAAAAATTTCTAACAATTTCTAACAATGTCATACTAATGAGAAATTCTTGTTTATTTTTAATGCAAACAACTGAAAATTATTTGTCCTGTTAATTAACAATGATGTAGTTAACAAAGTGTTAAGTTAAAGCATGCTTTATTAATATATATGAAGTTTAAGTTTATAGAAAATTGACAAAATAATCAAATTAGAATAGCCGAAAGCAAAATTCAGGAATACATATTACTTTTAAAATAACAATGTAATTGAATGTAAATAACAATTGGAAATGTAAAATGTGTGGAACAAGTATATTAAATTTAAAAGAAGTTTTTTTCATTCTATACATGTTTTAAAAGCAAACATTATTTACTTTAAATGTTGCTTTAAAGCAAAGGGAATTTGTTTAGAATGGAAATCAAATAGAACTCTTTAAGAGAAGAGCATGATTGTTTTTAGATAAATTCAATGCATAGTTGCTTTTATTTGCCATTTAAATAATAATAAGGTAAGACTATTAAATAATATTAGATGAATATAGTTTGAATAAAAAATGTTTGAAACATTTATTTATTACTGTGACTTTGATAACAAAATTGTAGAAAATACATTGTGATTTTGTTGTATTTTATTTATTTCTTGTTTGAGCATCAATATTTTCTGAATACTCAAATTGAAATTTGAAAAACTAATTTTATATCGAGTTGTATATTTTCAGTTAAAAAAGAATAATAATGATTAGAAAATACTATAGGAATTTAAACCTTTTATTAATTTTTTACATTGTTTAAGTTAAGGTTCTTAGTAAACTTATAAGTTGATTTTTAAATAAATTAATAAGTAGCCATTTGTTTATATTTAGGTATGAAGGTTATTATTTATTTACGTGAAATGACAATACGTTATTTCAAGTTTTAAAAAAAATAATATTTTTCATTATGATTTTCTAAATATTCTGGTTATTGTTAATAGATGCTTTTAAATTGATTTTTTTAATTTTCATTATCAATTCTTTTCATAGCAGTAAAGTATTATTAAGATTATATAATAATACTACTTAAATTTTTTTTAAAGTTTAGAAATAAGTTAGAAGGATAGTTTAGAAAGCTATCGAAATTTTTTGTTAATTTTAAATTGTATTTGTTTTAGAAAAATCTTACAAGTAAATTAATCATAGACAAACTTCATAATATAATTAATTAAAACAAGTTGAATTGTAAGTATCAAGTACATTTTCTCCTCTTCTAAATTATTGTATGTTTGGAGAATTTATCTCTTTAAATCTAATTAATACTCTTCTTTCCTTCTTTATTAAGAGGTTTCATGATAAAAACTGAAAAGAGTCTTTGGTTGCAGAATTTTTCAGAGAAAAATTTCCTTCGTAAAATTTTATATAAAAAAATTCAATTGAAAATATTGAATTCATGAAATTCAATGGGGAAAATATCAGGTGATTTTTTTGAAAGTGTGGTCATGAACAAAAAAATTACAAAACTATTTTTTAAATTAGTTGACGTTAATTACTTGATTTAATGAATTAGTTTATAAACAAATACATTCTTCTAGTCCTTTTGTAAAAGCTTTTCCTTCATATTTATTTCTGGTTCAATGGTTTGCCCATATTCATGTTAGAATCACCTTAATCTGTTTTTTAGCACATGAAAGCTCATTCCAATTAATGGGTCACATCATTTAATAGTACAAGAGTACACAAATATTATAATTATTACATTTGAACTTTAAATAATTTTTATTTATTTGCCTTAGATCTTTATTCATTTATTTAACCATTTTCATTTTTATAAAATATTAAATAAATTAATATATTTTTTCGATATTTATATTATTAAATATACTAAAGTATTATATTTAACAGTTTGTTATATTCTGAAATTTTAGTTAATGATACTTCTATTAATTTTAACGCTGTTGATAATTAAAATTATTTACTAATAGTTTTAATTACCAAATTTTAATTATTAGAAAATTTTAATTCTGTTGATAATTAAAATTTTTTGATAACTTAAATTTATTAAGATCTTGGTAACTTGCTTTAGCAAAAATTCATGTAATTAAATGTTTTAAATTTATTAACGTAATTAAAGGGAAAATTCTGAATTTGAGTAAGAAGATTATATTTCTAAATTTCTAAAATTATGGGAAAGGGTAATATGATTTAATTAAGGTAGAATTTTTAGTTTAGCAAAACAGATTTTAAATAATATGAATCAATAGGCTATTGAGTGCGAATTACATTAGATAAGTTAGATAATTATGTATTCAAAACATAAACATCATATATTCAAAACATTCTTCTGCTAATAGATAATTTCGGTAATGCTCTATTTTAATTCGATATTTATTCGAACTGGCTTTCAAGTTACAAAAAAATTACTTTCTAAGAAATACATTCAATTTTAAGAATCTTACAAATATTCTTATATATTATTATATATATATATATATATGAAGTTTTTACTGTTAGTTTAATTTTGAAATAAGTTTAACTGCTATTAATTTTTTAAACTTTACTGTAAGATTGTGTTAATAAAAATTTATTTTAATAAATTGTGTTTATTGAAAAAATTTCAAAAAGTATTATTAATAGCTATAGATGAAATATTTAAATTTCAAGATTTTATTTAAAAATATATGCCGCGTTTTAAATCACTCAAATGATCAAATGATTCATAGGATCTTATTTATATATAAAAAATAATTTTTTATTTGTCTAAATCTTCTGCAGTGAAAAACTGAAATGAAATATCTAGAAGTTTTTTAAAGATTATTTTATAACTTATTCTAATATCTATATTTATGAAATTATTAAATATTTCCTACAAATATAAAAATGTTTTGTAAGAAATATTTTCCTGAATATGATTATAAAAGTTATGTAAATGTATTAAGGAAATGAAGATTTTGAGACAATATTTTTAGTATAGAGAAATAAAATATCAACTTTTTGAATACATTAAAATAAACTGATATGCGTTTTACGATTGAGTTCCTTACGAAATTAATTCTTTCTTAATACAATTCTTTTTATTTTCTTAAAAAATAACTATCAAAAGATCATTTGAAATTTAATGTATCTATTTTTTGAATTTATGATCTATTTATCATGATTATAAAATCTTAAATTATTTACGATTGATATTCTAATGTTATTTAAAATGGCTTAAACATTATAATATACGAATAAAATTTTTCTATTATTTTTAAGAATTATAATCATAATTGAAGTTTCCATAATGTACACAGATTATTTATAAGTTTTATATGTTTTCATAATTTAATTTAAATGGATTATCAAATAAGTCACTTCATAATTGCAATGAAATCAGGAAGCATTTTTTTGAAATTTGTTTTCTTTTTTCTTTGAAAACGAGAATAAAATGAAGGGAAACAAAAAATAATGTATGTCATTTCAAATTAAAACATTAAAACCGCATTAGTAAAAATATTTTAATTTATTATATTATTAATTATTAAATGCTATCAGTTATATACAATAAGATGAAACACCTTTAAGTTTAATTAAAAAGTCTTTAACTCATTTTTTTTCAAAATCTTTTAAAAATCACATGTTTCGAAGGTGAGTAATGTTATAAATAATTTATAGAGAGATTTACAAAGAAAATGTTGGAAAACTTGATCTCAACCTAATAATTCTTTTTCTGACGACTACTTAATTATTATGAAAAGCTTTTGTCTTAATTTAATAACAAAATTTTTGTTGTGAATAAAATGTTTTGAAAAATTACAAAATGTTTTATTTCAATATGTACGAATTATTTAAGATTAATGATCATTACTTTTACAAACGAAATAGCAGTTTTGGTAATTAGATATTATTTTATTACCCTAGTTTTTATAAGAACGCTTACACGACACTTAAAAATGGGTCCTTGGTGGCCTGGTTGATTCTCACTACCGGTAGGTAGTAAGTTCAAATCTCGGTCAACAAAAGATTCGTCGTGTTCGCTAATGTCCGTAAGGGCACGTTAAAACTGGGCGTAGTCGCAATGTCCTTCAAGTGAAATGATACCTCTGAGGGTGGCAGGTCATGGCCTGCTTCTTTAAGGAGGATTTAGAATTTTCTGCTTGGTCCCTGCTTCAAAATTATGAAGACTCCTCCATCTGCTTCTATATTTCTAGTAGAGCCCAACTCAAAGAAGTACAGGGAAGTATATTGGTGCAAGAACACGATACTTAGAATATTTTAAAAAAAGTTTTACTATGTATCTTAAGATATTTTTCTAATAAATATTTATAAATTGACTACTATTGAAAGAAATTTAAGACTAT
>CM057818.1:54600815-54678315 GCA_030067965.1 Latrodectus elegans | reverse complement strand
TAAGCTTCATGGTTTAAGTTATGCTGAAAAATCTATAGGAAACTCTTTTATTTTTCTGTTAAAACTTTATTTACATTCCCTTTTATTTTACCGATAACTATAAAATGATTCAGCTAAATAGCAATGTATTATTGTAAATTACAAAATAAAATAAACATTTTGTTGTTGTATGAATGCTCATAATATTATACTGTGAGCTTGGTTCCTACAAAATTTTATTCTATGTTTTTTGACATTTTCATTTTTTTAACCATGCAAACTAAAACCCAATACTAGTAAATTGCACCCTCGGAATTGCAAATATAATAATTTTGAAATAGAATAGGCAAAAACAAATAAAAAACAGCCTAACTGCAACTTGATTTTATTCTAGATTCTCTTTTTTCCTATATCAATGGTTAACTGTCTTTGATAAATTACATTTTTGTTTAAATTTGTAGTCGATTAAGACCTTATCATAAAAAACAGTTATCATTTTCAATTTAAAAAGAAATTATATTTATTTATATAAAGTGTAACAAATAATACACGAGAAATTTTATTAATTTAAAATTTTGATTAATGTGGATAATCACACTTTTGTGTTTTTGTAATTTATTATACATTAAAATTTATTTATTAAAGTATTTTGTCTACGTAAATAATTATAATTATTTATATTTATAATTTAAGAAACATGAAAAAAGTTTCAAATTTTAATTCAAATGGAAGATTTATCCGAAATATTAGAATATACTGAGAGAGAATATATTGGGATATAAGCATACAGATAATATGCTTAAAATACATTGAAATTTACTTTTTTTAAAATATCAAAAGGGATATAATGTAATTAAAGTTTAACAGATTGAAATAAACGTTACGTCATGTATAAAAATTTAATATGCTCTGTGAAAAAGTTTTTTAATCATGGTTTATGTATATATATATATATATATATATATATATATATATATATATATATATATATATATATATATATATATATATATATATATATATATATATAATTTCTACAACAAATTGCCAAAATTGAATACATATATGTATGCATATTGCACAAAAATAAAAATATGAAGTTTTAGCAACGTATTATTTTAAACTATTATAATACAGAATTAAATTTTTTCTTACAGTTTTAAATACATTTTGTCTTTCATTCATTAAAATTTGAATATTTTTTATATAAAATTATTTAATATCAGAATGCTTAAAAAAAATTGTATAAAGAGCTTAAAAATTTGCAACGCAATAAAACTTCAAAGTTGTATTGCGTATAAATACAGAGATATTTTATTTTAGCATAAAATAAATTACCCTCAGTTCTTTGTATTGCTCTACTTAATTCGAGTTAATAGTGAGTAATGATCTTTCAAAACCAAAAACGGCTTAGCATAAAAAGTTTAATAGAAAATAATGATTTTTTAAGGTAGTTGTTGCGAAATATATAATACGCTATTAAGCTTTTAAATCAAGCCAGTGCATGTGCTTGTGGTTGAAAAAATTCATTACTCATTTAACTAATTCGACTTATGGAGAAATTATTCATCATTTAAAGAAGTTTATTTTAAACAAATGCTATTGTGATTAAATTTCTTTTTATCAAAGAAGCGTTGGATATAAAATAATTTGAAACTTTTTAAAACCAAAAAAAAATGATCAATCTTATTCTAAGAATAAATGCAACTAGCATTTATTTTTATAAATAAATATTTTTCTGTCATAAAATATTTTTCTAAAATAAATCTCTAAAAACGTCTATACTTTTTTACTGTGAAATAAGAAGGGAAATATATAAAAAGTATGTAAAATATAAATATCTTTCACATAATATTGATATATTAAGTAGACAAATACTCTTCTTTTAAAAAAATATCAATGCATTTTTTTAAAACATTTACATTTAATGCCTTAAAATTAAATTCCCTTGTATTAATTTTTAGTAGAAAATTATAAGAATCATAAAGTCTTTAATATATCTGGTAATCATAAGTATTTAATACATCATAAAATATTTAATATATTAATAAATTTCTGAGTGCCGTGGTAGCCTAGTGGTTAGATTATCGTCCTTCCGTCCAGAAGGACGGGATTCGATTCCCAATGCCGCCAAAGACCCGCAGAATACATGCGATATACGTGTTCGTTAAATCGGTGGAATCGAAAGTCCAGTGGTCGGTCATTGAGCAGTTACAATGCGTGCAATGGTCCGGAGAGAATTCCCCCCTTCAAATCAATGTCAAAATTGAGGGAGTGGATTCTCTGGTAGTGTCATCTATCGGAAGATTTGAAAATCAAAGTCGTACTTTCACCTTCTTAATGCTCTGATTAAAACGAAAGACTACCATATTATAATAATTATCTCTATAATTATTATAATGTGTTAAATACCACAAATCAAGCAATAATAACGCCAATAATTATAAAATATTAATATTTCAGAAGCTTTCAATTCTATTATTTATTGTAGGATTTTACAACTTAAATCATTAATGTATACATGAATTCATTTTCCTCAAAATTAAATTAATTTAATATGAATTGTGGGTTTAATAAATGAAAACTTTATTTTATTTATATTAATAAACTTCCAAAAGTAGAAGTCTCGAAAATTAATTCAAATAAGATTATGCTTATAAAGCTAATATATATTAATGAATTTATATTTATATACAATGGGGTTGAATGTTTATATAATATAACGTAGTTTTATATTTAGTATACTATATTGGCATTTAATATGAAGAGAAATAATTTTATAAAGTTCAGGACTGTGAATTGTGTAACATAAATTAAATCCATTATTTCTGAATTTGAGGAACTCTTATTATACACATCTAGATCTTCATTTTTAAATATAAAAGCATTGCTTATTTCATTAAATATTTAATCCGTAAATAATTTAAGCATAAACTTGTTTAATTTAAGAACTATCGTATTTTAGCTTTAAATACACTACAGGACAATTGCTAAGGACGGCTCACAAATTGCAATGTAGCATAACATTAAGCGAGACATGTGGTCTAGTAGGATAAAACATAGTTGCCATACTGTTCAGACATTAGAATAAAGAATATTTATTGTTCTGGGAAGTACAAAAGTTGGGAAATATCTGAAATAAATAAATGTTCATTTGATGCTGCATACGGAAAAATAGAACAATGCATCTAAAAGTCAGCAGGCACCTTGAAGAAAAGTATCAGTACGGGATATGTCCACCGTGGAGTGTGATGCAACATTTCACACGTCGTATCATGCTTTGCACAACATTATCCAGCAGCTGTTGAGGCAATTTATCCCATTTCTCTGTGAGTGCACTGATGTGGTGTTCTTGTTTGTCGGAGGATAGCTTCGACAAGCAATTTGCCTACCAAAAGCATCCTACACATATTGAATGGGGTTTAGATCTGGAGAGTGTGATGGCCATACGAGGCGTTGAATACCCTTGCTGTCTAGAGAATTCTGAACAGCGAGTGTTCGAGGACATGCTGCGTTGTCGTCCATAAAAACAAATTTATCACCGACAGCACCACGGAAAAGACGAACATGAAGAAGTAGAACTGCATTTATGCATCCTTGGCTCGTCATTGTCCCATTCGCAACCATATATAGCGGCGTGCGGCTATAGATCATGATGCCGGCTCACACCATGACACTGCATGTCGGATATAGGTCCCTTTCCTGGATATTTTCTGGACGATAAGCAGTACCAATCTCGCGCCAGATCAGTTGGCATCTACAATCCGATGACATACTGAACCTACTCTCATCTGAGAATAGTACGCATGCCCAGTCTTGTTCAGTTCAATTGCGATGCTCACGACACCATTGCAAAAGAGAAGTACGGTGCTGTCTGGTCAATGGGACACACCCAACAGGTCTGCGGGCGTATAATCCTCCTCCCCTCAAATGTCTGGCAACAGTTTTTCAGGAGATCTGCATTCCTGAGGCAGCAAAAAACTGATTTGCAACCTGCTGAGCTGTGGTGCGCCTGTTCCTTTTTGCTGATAGGACGATACATCTGTCTTCCGCAGTCGTCGTACTTCTAACACGACCTCCCCCGTGCCGCCTACTACACATTCCAGTAGTTTTAAATGACTTCCACAGCCGTGAAACAACGCTGTGAGCAATGTCGAACTCCCTGGCAACATCTGTTATTTTTCACTCTTCTTCGATCTTTCCAATAATTCATAAAATCATTTAAGTGATGTCGGGAAGACATGCCAAAAATTTTTAGTACGTCTATTAAATCTTTCCTGTAAAACTTTGACTTGAAACAACAACTGTCCACACGCATCAAAACCTTTAAAGTTCTTATGAACGCTATCACGTGATGAGCAGACGTAAAAAAAAAATTGCATACGCATACTTCTTCTTACTGTATCCTGCACTTCTTCTAATTTTCCATATTTTGCGAAAGATAATATTTCCTTTCATTTTGTGGTTGTTATGGATAATAGGGTTATCCGCCCTTAGCAATAATTATGCAGCTGTGTATTATTTTAAATAAATTTTATTCATGTCCCTTTAGATTTGATCTTAATTTTGTATAATGCAAACTTAATAACGTCATTTTTTTATTGTGATAGTATTTATTTAAAAGATTATTTTATAATATATAAAGAATGAAGCCAGATCTAACAATTCTTCCGTTCTCACTTTCATCTGAGAAAAATGTTTTGAGCTTGGCTTAATTCCTTTCATTTCGTTGATCTAGAGAAAAATGTAACCGTGAAGTATTCTAGTCTTGGCTATTTCGCAAGAATATATAAATTCGAATGATTTTGTTGCAGAGTCATTTAAAATTATAATATTACAATCGTTGAAAAATTTTATTTTTTTTTAGCTACAAATTTAATGTAATTAATTTTTAATCCACTGTTGTTAATTCCCATAAACTTAAATAATATTACCAAAACCAACTACATAAAATATTTATATTACATTGTTTCTGTGTGATAAATTTTAATATTTTATTTTCCAAAAATTGTATTATTTTCTTATTTTTCCGCAATTTACTTTACATATCGTGGTCAGAATAGACAAGCTATTTTTGCTATGGAACCTAAAGTTCAGAAGTTATAAATACGATATTGAATATTTAAAATCTGTCAAAAATGTATTGAATATCTGAAATATATAGGACGTTTCCATGATCTTGGAATCAACACACTTGCCACAACATAGAAAGAACACTGCACGGGAATCCGATATCCTTAGCTAATGCTCTCTGCGTGAGTCTGCATTCCAGGAAGCCGATAATTCTACCACGTATAACAACCTACACATGTTCCTCTGCGTCATACATATGTGCTTGTAGCACTGAGCTTCGTTCGGATCGGTATTGACTCTTGGCCATAGTCCTTATATTCTGCTCTCTTTATGCTTTCCTTATTGTAGTATATGATATGGTATCCATTGTATCTTGATATCAACTGCCTTCTTGTATTTCGTATGCGTGATATTACTACAGGTGGTTTTCTTTCGTTTCCTATTTCCATGTGTTTATGAATTATCCATAATTTATGGTCTTGTGCGTATTTACATAATAAAATACATAAGTAAGAAGAATAAAAAGCTAACAATGCAAATTCATGATGACATACTCCATATTCTTTAATTGAGACTGCTATGAGAATATATTATTTTTTATGCATCTTATGTCTCTACGTTATTAATACATAAATATATACATGCATACATAGATACATACATACATACATACATATATATATATATATATATATATATATATATATATATATATATATATAATATATATTATATATATATAATATGTATATATAGTATATATATATATACATAGATATGTAAATTCTGTAAGTTAAATGATAGATCTATCCATGGTGTATTGTGTTAAAAATTTTAATTATTTACATATTCATTGACGTTTTTAGAATATTAATTTTTGCAGAAACTAATTTCCTTAGTAATATAGGAAATTGACTTTATTTTCTATCAACACCACTTCTAATTAATTTTCATTTGCTTTGAAAAAATAAATTAAAATATAGAATTGATTATATGATTTTAATTTCTTTTGTAATAAATCTGTAAATTGCAAGACCATAAATTGTTTTTCCTGCAATAAAAATGATTTCAAATTTTGACAAGATTTTACGGGATTTTTATGTTCACAAGGTACATTTGATACATGCCGTGAATAATACATTTATGTAAATTATGAGTTTTCTTAATGTTTTCTTAGTGTGATGAATGTAATGGGTCCGCAGCAGTGAAGCATCATCATCTTCAAAACTAAAAAAAAAGCAAATTTCCTAAAATTTATATTTTAACAATTGAATATCCTTTTTAAATGCATTTAAAGGAATCATGTAACTTATTATGCAATTTTAAAATAAATGGTCAACATTTTAACTTTTAAAAACATTACGGTTAATCCACTGTAATTGGATTCAAATTTTTTAAACTTAAAACGAATGATTTTTGCTTAAGATAATACGAAATTTTTTAAAACCGAAAACGCTTTGTCAAGCTAATACACGAGTTAAACAAATATGACATTCATCAAGTACTGAAAACCACTCGGGTTTTCCTAAATGTGTATGTATAACAAGTTTATAGCTAGTTAAAACATTTTTAAAATGAATTTTAGTGATTATCATGAATAATGCCAGTTACATCATAAAATGATAACAGAAAGTAGAAAAAACCAAATGTGAAAAATTATTAGTAACATCCAAAATATTTTTTAAATGTATTTCTTCTTCAAGGAATTATGCTATGCAATTTATTTGTGTAATTGACAACTTAATGATTTTGAGAATAATTTGTTAAATTTAACAGCAGCTAAGTTGTCTAAAGCGTATTTAATAATGATTAAGCATATACTTTTTACTGTTTATTGTTTATTTATTATTTATTGCTGACACAAAAATCATGATTTTAATATTCTCTAAGGTTTTCTTTGATATTACTTCCATATATAGATAAACGAATTTATTGTATTTATAAATATAAAATAAGCAATAATAGTTGCTTTAAGATTAAAATATACAGGATGTATTAATGGAAAGGAATTTGGAAAGAGAGATAAAATATTTTGTAATTAGTTCCAATCAAAAGTGCATGTCATATTCGTCTTTTTAGAAAAATTAAATTATTAAATTTTAAAATACCTTGCATTAGTTATCAGCTAAATGGATAAAATTAAAAGAAATTTGGATTGTAAAATTTCTTTAGAAATTGCAAAATATTTATTAATTCTATAAAATGCAAAATAATTTATCGGAAAAATTTTAAATAATCTGTATGTATAAATTGATGGTTTGTTTTGAAGTTTTGTGTCTATGAATAGTACAACTTCAAAAATAAATAAATAAATTATAATGAAGCTCTATTCACAAACATTTATATATATTTCATTTAAAGTACAAGAATACTTTTGATTTTAATTAAAGACATTTATTTTTTAACTAATTATTTTACGTATCGTGTTTGAAATTTCGTTTTCAATGTAAACTTCTGTGAATGAGTAATTACAATCTTGTTTTAAATAATTTTATCATTAAAAAGTTCTTAAATTAATGAAATTACTTGGAATAATCTAAAAATAGGTTTTTCATTTATTATAACAATGTGTATATCTAAAACAATCGATACTTTTACTTAATTTAAGTTAATAATAAATAGCAATTTTTTTCAAATCTTAAAAAAAGTGTACTGCAAAGTAAGGTTTGATTGAAAATAATAATCAATGGATCGCATTAGTGCTAACTGAATAAAAAATGATTAAAATTTGAGTAATTATGAAACAGATAATTAAAGAACCATTATATATTAAAATTTTAACTTATTAAACTAATAATATAAACTTTTAAGCTATTGAGTTTAATTTATTGAGAATTAAATTATTACTACAAAACCTTTAAGAAGATTTTTCATTTTTTAAAATGGAAAATAAATTAATTTTATTGTAAAAAATAATTTAATAAAATCCTATTATTTCTAATAGGAAATATCATTTTATTATAAAAACAATTGTTAAATAGTTTATATTTTTAAAGCGTAATTATATGTTTAATTACTATTTAAAATGCAAACAAAAATGTACATAACGCTTATTTAAAAAATTGCTATGAACTATCATACTGTTTATTAGTTTAAAATAATTAACAATATAAACAATTTATTTACATTTTATTGTAAAGGTTTGTAAATAAATTATGTATATTGTAGTTATTTTTCAAATCTTTGGCATGTAATGATGCATAGGAAGGAAAAAAATAAGATGCTTTTATAGCTGTATAATTATTTATTTGGAATTTTTGTTATATTTAATTATCATTTACGAATTGACATTAATTTTATTATGTAAAGGAACAAAATATGCAATTATTTTCGCAAGATATTCATTATTTCTTTATTCATAATTTGATTTCAAATAATTTCAATATAAAATGGATTTGATTGTTAAAGCATATATTTTCCAGTAAAGCGCAAAAACTGTGATTACATTTAAACTTATTTAAGAACTATTTCTTTTAAAATAGAAATAAGATAGACACAATTGATTGAAAATCTATTTTAGGAAGAATTGCTGATACAATGAAAACAATCAGATTTCATTAAATATCAGTCTGTTTAGAATTCTTTTGTGTTAAAATAGAAGGAAAGGATTTAGGAAGGGAAACAGAATTACGCCTGATAACAGAGACTTTGTTTTCTTTAACAGAAGCATAGAGTGTTTGTTTGTCAAGGTAGTAATTTTCTCTACAAATTTTCAATGTGGTATTCAGATTGGTTTAAAACTGTTTTGTTCTTAATAAATTCAATTTTATTGTGTATTAAATTAAATTAAGTTAATCACTTTATTCTTCGCCACTTATTTTTATAACCAAGTTACATTATAAAAATAGCTTTTTTAGACTTTAAACTATAGAACTTCATTAAAATAAATCTTAATTGATATTTTAATTCGAAAAAATAAGGTTAGGTATAATATTTTTTGTATGTCGAAAATAATAACTATAAATAAATAAAAAAAAAACAAAAAAAAACGGTTTAACTTTTTCTAATTTATTTACATAATTTTACTATTTAAATTTTGATTTTATTTAAAATACCTTTTTATCAAAATAAATTCAAAACAACAGTAGTTATGCATAATATTAATTATTCGTATTCTGAGTTTAAAATACTCAACTTTTTCCAAGTACATTTACATAATTTCCCTCTTTATTGTTTGACATTATTTGAATGATGCATATATTGTGTTAAAAATATATTTTCCTACATTAACTTCTGATTGAAAATACAAGATGTAAAAAAATATTAAGAAAATCACATTGAAAATAAATAGTTAGGTAAATATTTTATTAACTAAGTGACGTTAATGTTTCAATTAATAGTTAATTGTTTATAACCAATGAATTAGGTTTGCGCTTATTTATTACATCAATTCAGGAAATAATTTTATTTTCTAACCAAGGAAATAACTTAATTTTTGGAAGCAATTTTAATCTGCCAACTGCCACAACTCTAATTTAGAGCTTTTGAGTACACTACTCAGAATTAATATTATATTAGGTAACCTGATCGCTTACTTTAATTATGTGCTACTTTCGGTTACTTATGATATTAGGACAACCCAAATTCTTTATGCTGTTGGCTATGTGAATTTAAATAAGTAGGGCGCATCTTTCGTCTAACCAGAGCACCACAAAGATGAAAGTACGACTTTGGTCCGAACTCCTCCGATAGATGTCACCACCAGGGGATCCCTTGTCATAATTTTGACATTGATATGGAGGGGGAGAAATTTTCGCCCGACCATTACATCCATGGTAACTGCTCAACGACCGATAACAGGACTTTCCATTGCACAGATTCAACGAGAACGTATATCGCATGCATTTGGACTGCCGTTATGTTGTTAATCTCGGGGCTATCTATCAGGGATAAGCAATCGCTGCTAGAAAGTCCCGAGCCCTTGAATAAAAAAATTTCCAAACGATGCATTATTGACAGTAAAAAAAAAAGGCGAAATCATGTTGTGAGAAATGAACAAGTTCAAAAGATGTCTAGGTCACTAAAGGGAGAAGTCTGACTTAGCCCTGGGTACCTGTCGTTTTCAGCTGGGCATAATCAAATGGCCTTCATGCTGTGATAAGGGGCATTAACAGAAATAAGCTCCCTACGTATTTCACCCATTCCGCACAGGAACACCCTTTTGATACTGTGACAGACAGGTCTTGAAGTGATAGTTTCATTATACACATGTCAACCAATATTATGTATTTTGTGCAAGACTCTGTATTAATGTGCATGTATCTGTTTGGTTGAGCATATTTGAATTTAATCTGTTAGGTATACAGAATATAATTACTTATACAACGCCTATACGCACAAATTAGTTTTTTTTATATTATATTGAAATATCATACATAAAAAAAATGTAATACATCAAAGATGTTCTTCTTCCGACTTCTGTTATTCTGTTTAACTGATTTTATTGATCACATATTACTTACCTAATAACTTCAAAACAATATTTGATATTAAAAGATGAACAGCAGGCATCCATTGATTGTATATGTATTCTAAGAAGGTGATAGAATCCCTCTCATACTGAGAAGATTTACAAATGAAGTTAATGTTATATTTATACAGTTCTGTTGTTTATTGTGTTTGTGAACATAAAACAGTTTTCGTTAAAAGTTGTCCAAAGATAACATAATAAATTCATAAAAATGAAAAATCATTTACCATTGAGCAGTTATGTTATTGAATAAGTATAAATTTGAATCATATCATATACAGGAAAAAAGATAAAAGCTTCAGGTGTACCAATTACATGTTTTCTAAAATTGCTTATAAATTTCTTAAATGCAATAAATGCATATGAATCGTGTTAAGTTAGTGAAAAATAATCATTTCTGTTATTAAATTAAAAAAATATAATATAAATTATATTTAATTAAAAGTTTTAATTATGAAAATAAAAATATAATCATCTCTATTATTAAATTTAAAACAAAATTTATTTAAACCAACAATTATCTTGAAGAAATAAATAAAAACGTTTTAAATTAAAAATAGTATTTACAATTTAAAATTTTATGATAAAAACCTATGCTAAGCTAGATTTTATATTAATCCGTCAACTGTGTTTTGTACCACAAACAAATGTAAAATGATTTTTTGAATAAACAATTCTGTTGCAGGAGGTTATTGTGGTAGATTTTTCATACAATAATATTTTTGATTTTAAGCTTTTTGTGAACAAAACATGTATTCCATAAAAAAGCTGCAGTTTATCTAACTTTGTACTTATATTGCCTTTGAAATTTAAATTCAATGATTTCATTTGATGGAATTTTAAATTTTTATCATATTTTTTATGAAAAGAGGAAAAATTATGGTGGCACTCATTTCGGATTTTTCAATCAATTTTTGAAATATAATCAAAATATAATGAAACTTTGTTACATAAGTTTGTAAATAATTTTAGACTGGTAAAAAATATATTTTTTCAATGGTAGATTGTAGACAGTTACAACAGCAACAGAGTCTATTAATCTATTGTTCCCTGATACCCAAGGAACCGGACAGAAACAGCGACCTATTAGCCGCCGAGGCATTGCCCCGGGTGCATCACAGGTGGTGGGTCCCCATCGTACCCTCACACATGCCTCGGGACCAGTTTATAGGGTAGACATCATTCATACTTCATTCACACACACACAAGAAAAGGACAAAGACAGGATAGAGAGAGAGAGAGAGAAAGTACATGCATGCCTGAACCGGGATTCGGACCCAGGACTTTCCGGCCAAGTGACCACTAGATAAGTTGGCCGGCCTGGTAAAAATATTAGCAACATTAATTCTATTAGTTCATTCATCAAAAACATTAATTCTGCTTAGAAAAAATGCAAATAATAAGCGTTTGGCACATGATTCTTTTATAACAGGTCAGTATTCTACCAGGACAGATATTCGATTCGGAGAACTAGATATTCATAATAACTCTATGTTGATGTTCGAGAAAAAAATTGACTTCATTCACAATACTGTAAATAATGAATGCGGTATACTGATCGTGCAAATATTGACATTATAAATATATTGACGCAAAATAAATTTGCACACACACACACACACACACACACACACACACACACACACACACACACACACACACACACACACACACACACACACACACACACACACACACTCACACACACACTCACACACACACACTCACACACACACACACACTCACACACACTCACACACACACACTCACACACACACACACACACACTCACACAAACACACACACACACACTCACACACTCACACAAACACACACACACACACTCACACAAACACACACATACACACTCACACAAACACACACACACACTCACACAAACACACACACACTCACACGCACGTACGCACGCACAAACACATCTATTGAGAAATACTTAATTTTGAAATGAATATTAAATTTATTAAGTTAACATATAAAATTTTAAATCCGGCAGAGATTTGATAAGGATATTTTCTACTGTGCATTAACTGTAGAGAAAAAAAAACCATTAATGATATACTGAATAATACACTTACGTTTTAAAAACTTAATCAGAATTTACTTACAAGAAGCAATTTTCAAAGTATATGATATGAATAATATTCCCACATAAAATTTTTTCTTAATTTCTGAGAAGAAAACTGCAAAACTGTGATGTGATGTAATATTTTTAGTATTAGCCATTTTGTTTATCATAATTAACGTGTCACTAAATTATTTTCGAAAATGACTTCTTCCATAAAAATTAATGATTGCAGCTAGAAAAATAAATTTTTATGCATACATTTTTTTATTTTTTAAAGTAATTTTGTAAGCGTTTTTTACTTTTATTTTGAAACGGCAAATCATTTTTTAATTAATCTTTTGTCAACGAAAATAAATATTTAAATTTTGACTTACGAATCTTCTCCAGTAAAATAAAGTAATGACACATTTTATCAGAAAAGAACTTAAATTTTATGCTTTTTTTAAGAATAAAAAAAAAAAACTTTTTATTACTAATTGCTTAAAAGTTTCTGAAACTTCTATTACATTTGCCTAAAAATGTTAATACTGCCTTTTTTAAATTGCTTAATGCTTAAAAAATATTTCTTTGAGTTTTGATTTACAATTTTTTCTAATTGTAAACATTTATGATTAGTTGAGATTAGTGTTAAGCTATTTTAATAATGTTTGAAAAATATAATAAATTTTTTATTGGGTATCGTATCACTGTTGATAACAATGTCACAATAATTTACATTTTTAACATCAATGAGAATTTTAGAAAAATGTATTTTATAGTTAGAAAAGAATACTAAAAGTGATTTTTCTGAATCTTTTAGTTTAAGCATGTTTTTTATTATGCAAAATGATTATAGAAATGTGTATTTTTTACAAGACTAAAAAAAGACTATTAATATATTTTAAAATAAATAATATTTGTCATAAATTTATTTAACGAAATGGAAAATATTTAATTTAAGATAAAAGAAAATATTAATGAATTGGATTAAATTGTTTCATCATTTAGAACTTTTTAATGTTTCTTTAGAAGATTTTTTTTCAAGATCTACGTGTGTTTAAATAGCTAATAAACATAACTACGTTTTTTAATATGTTGTATTTAAAAATATTCATTCTTCCTCACTTTTTGTAATATTAAGACACGAGAAGAAAAATTCAATGAAAGTCATTACGAATCAGTTTTCAATGAATTAAAACAGTTTTGGTATAATAACTTTTTTTCATATAATTTTCAATATCATTAAAAATTTGTAATGAGATTTTTATTCTGTCTTAACAGAAAGTTTGTATATAATAGCCCTCCAAATCGCATATGATTTTAATGATTTTAATAAATTTCAATCATACATACATTAAAAGAACCTGATGTTAAACTTCTCATAATGCATTTGATGATTTATCCTCATAAAACAGATATAATCATGTTTTAGAAATTGTAGTTAAAATGTATATTATGATGTTGAAGCAATTGAATAATATTTTTTATAAAATTATGTAAATAACAGATTGTTATCTTTGACAATGCTCTTGGAGTAGCTCAATTATTAAAAATCATTATAAGTTGTTGATATATAATTTCCACACATCTTACTTAAATAGTACATTTCATAAATTTTAGACTGAATTGACATACCCCAAAGCAAAGAAACTTCCCTGAAATCTCTTCGGCATTGTCTAGGTTTTTAATTTCTAAATTTTTCCAACATTTCTAGTTTTGTCATGCACATCTATCAATCTGTTGACAGATGTGAATGTAAGAATTAGAAACTTGCTGTCATTTGATTTCCAAGGTCAAGGGGTTGAATTTGAAACATTCCATTTCAAATGGTTTCATCCTTCTACTAGGCAATGAACCATCTAGATAAATGTATCTTACTAAATTCTGACTTATCATAAAGAAAATGTATTTATATTTTCTATATGTAAACACATTAGAATGTATTTTATGTCTAAATAGACTATAGTCAGCTTTTAGTATTTGTAAAATTTTATCTACCTTTGAATAAACATTTTTCTCATGTATAATAAATACATACCAAGACTGGTGTGGTTTGCATCGTCAAGCTCTGTTTTTGTGTTGTTATAATAATTCCTTAATATTTTTAAGACTTCATGGTATTGGTATTAACTGTAACAACGTAAAATAATTTCAAATATTATTTACTGTTCAGAAAATATTTTTTAAAATTAAAACTGTGTATTTTAGCAAAATGGGGATGCGAATTTTTATTTTAATTAAATTAAAATTTAGGAAATGTGTAACATTTTGTGCGAATATGAAGTAAAATATACCTATAAAAGAAATACGTTGTAAGCTTATAATGCATTATTAATCAAAAGTATATCACTATTTGCCACCGAGGAAAGCTAATTAATTTAAATACTCATATAATTTATACACTGTGTTATCGAAAAAATTCTGAAATATCCATGATTAGTTTTGCTATTAATACATATACATTTGAATATGAGTACGGCAAATTTTATTCATTTTATTAATATGTAAAATGGATGGAACAGCAACTGTTTAACTTGTCGTGTTTAACTTGTTTCAGAGAAGGATATTTTACAATATTTTCGTGTTATCATGCATTTTGAATATTTCATACAGTAATTCACAATGTTAGGTTATGCATTATTGTCGATTCATGTTTCACTAAATGCTTTATGTTCCTAACAAAGATTTGCACTTGATCATGGTTGCGTATGAATTATTCTCATTTGTTAGCTTTATGTTCCACAGTTTCAGAAAAATCAAAAAATGATCTGCAATTTCTTGTAAGTCATGTATTTATCCGCAAGTTAATATTTCAAAAGCCACATTCAATTAGACTTTAGGTTCATTTAGATGAAATGATATAATTTAGTAAAGCATTTTATTTATGTAAGAAAATTATTTACATTGTTGAGCCAGATCTTAAGAATATGGATCACATTTTCATAAGAAAAACAAAGTGTATGACTTGAATTATGATATATTGCACGTGATTGTATTGAATTAATCTATTAATTTCATTTTTTATTTGTTTTGAATAAGTTTATGTGATTCAAGATCAATAATTCAGAAGAATTTGCACATAAAATCTTTGCTTGTTATTTTCCTTAGTTTAATTTTTATCCTCATTTTAACATTTTTTTTTAAAATTTAGTTGGTACATATTTAATTTTATTCATGTAGTAATTGCACAGTAATTTTCTTAATTTACTCTCACTTCCAAAAGTTAAGCACGGAGAGGAAAATGTTTAATTCCAGAAGCCAATCAGAATTTAAGAAGATGCAAATCACTGCAGAGATATATGGAAGTATACAAATATGTTAGGTAACACCAATCGTGCTTTCATGCCAAGAAATATCCAAAAAGGGCAGTATTATAAGGTACCAACTTTATGAAGGGTTACAGAAGTTGATTGTAAGTGCTGTTAGAAGGTGTTTAAAAATTTCGTACAGTTTGCTTTCAAGAAATACGTGTTTCTATGACTTCCAGAAGACGAATGGAAGATTCCGATCGCTGCCGTGCTGGGGGAGCATTGAAGCAAGACAGTCGATCTCAGATGTTGCTCTTTCATCATTCTGTAATTTCACGTTTATGGAAACAATTCCAAACTACACAGACTGTTGTCCAAAGGCTCGTATCCGGTCGCTCAAGGGTTACAAACCCCGCGGAAGATTGTTATATTGCGATTTTTGTGATTTTAGCCAAACGGAATCGCAGAGTGACATCCACATGTGTGGCATCTATGATTGCAGCTGCCATTGGTAAGGTGATATCTGTAACTACTGTACGCCAATGATTACAGATGAGTGGACTGTACATCCGGGTACCTCGAGTTTGCGTTTATTTGTTCAACCACTCAAGAGGGGCACGATTAAAGTGGTGCCGAGAACATGTCAATTGGACTGTGTCTGACTGGGCAATCTCATGTTTACTGATAAGTCAGAATTTGCTCTGAAGCCAGATGACAAGCGTATAAATGATATGGCGTGAACAAGGATCACGCAATCAACCCCAAAACATCACAGAACATCACACATTCCGAGGTGAAAGCATTATGGTGTGAGCAGGGATTTAATTAGGATACTGCACAGACCTGCAGATCTTTAAATGGGTTTCTGTGGCGGCTGTCCGGTATCGAGATGAAATCCTAGAACCCTTTGTGAGATTGTACGCTGCAGCAGTTGGCCTTACTTTTGTTTTATTGGACGATAACTCATGTTCTGGTAGAGCTGACGTGGTAGATGACTTCCTTGAGAGTGAAGATATTGCGCGTATGACGTAGCCAGAATATTCACCCGACCTTAATCCCCAATATTTGGGATGATATGGGTCGTGCTGCATCTTCACGTTTCGCACCTCCAGCTACTTTTATTGAGATGGAAATGGCTCTACAAGAAGAATGGCTATTGCTTAATTCTGCTGTAGTTGACCACCTGATCACAAGTATGTCATACATTGAAAGCATGGTCACAAGGTGTAAACTTTGTTTACAGATGAAAGGGGATCACATACACAATGAATGTAATTTTTTCATTTATGCTGTTTATTTTCACTTAATACATATATCTGTTTAAATCTCCAGTATGTCTTATCTGATAACTTACAAAAATTTAATATTGTTTTCATTTCTGTATATAATTATTGATTTTATTTTATGCTTAAATATTAATGCTACTTTCTTGCCGAATTTTGTGTCCATCAAAGCGGTAATTGTTTATTCATTTTGCATTTTACATCTTCATTCTTAACTTTTGGAAGTGAGTGTATTAACTGAATATACTTCAGTGTTTTATTTTCATCACTAGTTGAAATGATAGAGAGTTATGTGTATAAAAGTTTGGTAGATATTTAATAATTGTAGTTTTAATAAAATAGTTGTATATTTAAGAAAGTAGTTATTTGGATAAAAAAGAATTAAATTTGCGGCATATTGTTAAAAATCTAAAAGAATCGTGATGCTTCGGAAACATTTTAAAGATAAATATTCATTTTAAACTTACTTACCTCAAAATACTTATTTCATTTTCTGCTATATTTGACTTTCAGCAGTGTTCCTTTTTACAGCCGAATAGTAATTGGATAATATATTGGGACACAGTTTACTTGGTAACACTTTTCCATGGTAACAATGTGCTGATGAAAACGCTGACCATCCTTGTTAGAGACAGCCCAAAGATATTCTTATAAAAAGTCTAACTGGGTGACACTGAAATAATAGAAACATTAATTTTTTATCACATTGTCATCAAAACACAATAAATAAAAGTAAAGAAGGAACAAAAACACACAATTCAATTTACAGAAACAATAACAGGATAGGACGAAAATGTTAATCGTTTACATAACGATTTAGGGAAAATCCTACACATTATCGTTATTTTTATCTGCAAAATATTAAGTCGAAAGACAGTATGTTCAACAACAGATCGTGACTGATCACTTGTGCCCATAAGCATTATAAACTTCTTTAAGTCATTGAACTTTACATAATTAAATTTTAAGTCATTGAACTTTACATAATTAAATTTTAAGTCATTGAGTTTTAAGTTTGAATTAATCAATGAAATTTAAATTATTATTTAAATTATTCCTTGATTTACCATACATTTTAAACTACTTCGTAAGCAGAAATACAGCAGAGTTAGATCCTGCGAAAGGTGTGGCGATTGATTAGGAAAGGAGAGATCAATTACACATTCCTCTGTGAAATGTTGGAGAAATAGTATCTTCATTGATTCATGGATAAGTAGAGGTACTACATTCTGCATGAAAATAGCCAATACAATGATCCCTCCTTTTTTGTAGTTGAGACACCACAACAAAAATCTTCAACATGTCGTGGTACCAAGATCAGTAACGGGACATGTGACAGGCTTACGTTTACCTATTTCCTCAAAAAAAAAAAAATGGCCCGAAGATGAATATCACCTTGAATCCACACCAGACAGTAGTTTTTGAAAACATTAGGGGGAATTTAAATATGTGTCTACACATTTTCCTTAACTCAAATGTGGTTAGTCTGTGTATTGACTTCCCCATTGATCTAGAAATAAATCTTATCTCTCTATAGAGTATTCCAAAGTCATAACAGATCAATAGACACCTGTTGAAGAAACTGTCTTGACGGCATCAACAAGTACCAATGTGACATGTTTATGGCATCTTTCAGGTTGAAATTTTAAATACCTAATCTCTATAGATCTGTACAACAAATCAGGATAACTTTAGTAGACATTAGTCCTCACAATAGGCTCTTTATTCCACGAAATTCACGAATTGTAGAATGTTCACTCCCTTTATTATCGGAAAACTGCTTGACCAATAACACATGTTCAGCTAAATAAACCATCATTAGTACAGTTAAAAATATCGACAAAAACATAATATTGTTTGTAAACGTTTTATAACCCTAACTGTCTTCATAAAGCTTCCTTATTTTCTCAAGCATGTAAATAATCTCATCATTTTTCTCTTACGACTGACAGTTTTCACCGGTTCTGCATTTTATAGCACACATTTATTTTCTTCCTTTTCTGGACTGTATGTATTGCTTTTCTATTCCGTTTCAGTCGTTTATTGTGTTACATTTCTTGTTTTTACAGAAAAGGTACACTCTGGGGGACATTTTGAATCCAAACGTTTTTCAAAATGCCATGATCGCAATTGGTGTATAACTATGTACAAATTTTTTTTGTATTTTATTTGCCCATTTTTGCTGTGTGATGCCATTTATAGGCGAAGGTTAATTATAGCTACACTTTATATTTGTTACATTACCAGAAACTAATCAGTACATATGCCTATTGTAGCTTCTATATTTCTTGAAGTATTTATTCTTTAAATATCAACATTGAAGAGTTTATCCTTAAGAATAGATTTTATAATTGATGTAATTTTTATATTTATATCACATTAGAGAGATTAGTGATGAACTACAACAATGTTTTAGATTAAGATATAAAGTGAATTTAAAGTTGGTGTTTTGCAATTTAAATCCCTCTCAAAATAATAGGTCAAATCATTTTTTCTAAATTGTATATTACACTAATACAGGAACGTTATATTATACGATTTTATATGTTGTGCATTTATTTTTTTTTTAAGAACAAGGCATTCTGTTTGAGGAAAGAGTAAATATATTGTATTGTTGGAGTGAGTGAAGCCTTACCTAATTCCACAGTCATCTCTCTTATACAGTGTAAAATGCAACCAAATTATAAATAAATAAATGTAATGAATATTTAAATAGCTGAAAATTTATTTCCAAGAAGTTCTTCTCATCTGATAATTTCAAAATAATAAATCAGTGTAGCATTTAACGTTCATATAAAATCTTACTTAAATTTCAATGTTACAGATTTGTTTGTAGAATAGTACAATATTTTATTTGTTAGGACTTTGAAATTTGATAAAGCTTATTTAGTGTTTTTTGCTCCATATATTTTCTACGATATAGGTTCTTTCTTTGTTAAGATATAAAATATTTAAGAATTTAGTGAAAATAACACAATTAAAAAATAGGAAATGATAATTATTCTATTTATTATAGTGTTTGAGCTGTTAGTTTATTACCTTTATAATTCATTAAAAACTGAAAGATAATGTAATTAATTTCTAACCAAAGAGTAAATTGTTGGAAATATCTAGCTTCTTTTAAAAAGAAAATAGGGAGTTTTCGTAAAATTTCTTTTCATTTTCATTGTTTCAATCATAGAAAATTCTATTTTCAAAATAAAAATATGTTAAACTATTTTGTTCAGGAACATTTTTATAAATGAATTTTAAATATAAAAAAGGAATGGATTCTTGAAAGCAAAATGTTTTGAAAGTATTAAAAGTAAACAGATTGTGAAACTACTTCTCATATGCTATTTTTAGCAAGTATGTTTTTTTTCAGAAGAAAAATAAATGGAATAAGAGAAAACCAGCAGGAAAAATTTCTATTTCCAAAACAGGCATATATCTTAAAAATTATGTAAATAGAAAATCATGCAGCTGCAGATACTTTGTTTGGTTTTCAAAGATGGATGAGCTCTTATTGACATAGCAGGAAAAAAAAAAAGAAAATTTAGCTAATGCTAAGAAAAGTACTATGCATTTGCATTTTTAGAAGATTTATGTTCATTATTGTATGGATAAAAGGAATTTCGGAAAGTAGTTCAGAATAAATATTTTTTATAGATTCGTAATATTAATATATTAGTTGCAGTATTTCCTTCAATTTTTCCTGATGCATGTTTATTTTAATAATTTGCTATTAAAATGAGATATATGTAGCCATTCATTATGAACAATTCTAAATATTAGCTTATATTTTCATGAAGTATTCATAAAAATATATATTAATAATATAAACATTATTAATGTTACTTTTTTTGGAAAACTTATAAAAGCATGATATGTAAATAAATCTTTGGTATGTGTTTAGAGTTTCTTATGAGTATAATTATGCGAAAAATATTTTTAAATTAATTAGATATATAACAAAAGTGTAGAAAAAATAAAAAAATAAAAAAGGTCTCTAATTATTTTATTTAAAAATGCAATCTGAAGCTACATTTAGTACTAGTTTTAAGCTTTTAATTTAACATGTAAAATATATTAAAGTAAAAAAAAATGATAGAATTTTGTCAAGCTTAAAAGTTACTTTCAAAACTAAATAATATCCACGAGTTTCATATAAGCCATGAGAGATTTAATAAAAGTGACTTCTTAATTAATCGGAAAATATGTGTAATTTACTGTAATTTTCACCACTTGTCATCATAAAGTACGCGACTGAATACTGATATATTGAAAAGAAAGAAATGATATACTAGGCTTTTCTGGGTTTGAGTGAAGAAAAATGATGATGTTTGAAATTAACGACAATTTATATGTGCATTATAAAATTCTCGATTATTCAATGTCATTTTCATTTTTTTAAGCAATTCTGTATTTTAATCCGATTGCTTACAATAAAGTTTTGTCTATTCATTATTGATTAATTTAAAATTCTACATTAATGTTAATCTTTATTTAAACTCTCAATAAATTTAAAATTGTATATTAATAACTAATTTTATTTGAAAACTGTTTTTAAATTCTTTCATGAAGACAAATTGTTAAAATAGATTACTTTTTTCTTGAAAAAACAAATTAAATAATCGTGATTGTCATATTAATTATTTAAATAAACAATTACAGTTAAGAAAGGTATTCTGATAAAAACTTTTATTTCTAGTATTTATTCCCTTTTTATGGGAATGTTTAGAGAATTTAAGAAATATAGATTAAGCTAGTTTTTTATTGATTTAGATATTCTCCTTGTTTTACAAATTTGGTGAAGTTATTGACACAATTTTATACATAATAACAATGTAATTAGTTGGAATTATTATTTTTATTTTAGTAAGATCGATTAACTTAAGCTTAACAATGCTGGATATTAAAATTGCCCTCACATATAAAAACAAATGAAGAAGAAATTTATGTAGCCAGTATGAAATGAAGACAAAAGAATTAAATTTGTAAAATTTTAGATTTTATAGGGGTGAGAAATCAATTTAAACTGTTATTGCTCTTTCTGTTGTCTTAGGAAATAAGGACTAATTTTCTATAATAGCTAAAACTATATTTTTTCTCTAAGTCAAGGAAAGGAATTTATCTGTATTGGAATAAATGAAGCAGGCTTTTATTCCACGCTGCTTCAAGTTAATGCTACAATTCTTCAGCATTATTAACTAGAAAAATTACAGCAGATACTAGAAGGTTGAATATAAGCCCATTTCTTGACTTATGAGGTTATACGGTTTTGCAAGGCTGACTACAAAACATGTTTGTCTTCTAAAGGATTATTAATGGAAACCATTGATATTTTTAATGCTGCTTAGAATCAGTCTCACCAAACCAAAGATTCTACATTCGCAGGGTACAAGTTAAGCAGCGGCTAGTGGTACAGCAAATATCTGAATTTTCAGTCAGAAAAAATCTACATTCATCAAAGATTTGTAACTTGCTGGTAAGCAAGCCATGGTGGCCTGATTGGTTAGAGCGTCGTGCTCAATATCGGAAGGTAGTGACTTCGAATTCTGGCACATTGAAGATCAGTCGTGTTGGCTAAAGCGGCTGGGAAACATTAAAACTGGGTGTGGGCGTAATATCCTCCAAATGAAATGATACCTATGGGGGTGGCAGGCCAAGTATTGGGGGTCTCCTGCTTGTCCCCTGCTTCAAAATCACAAAGTCACTACCCGGCTGCCTTCATCTAACTGGTAGACTCCGACTCAGTGCTAGGTACAATTAAGTATGCTGGTGCAATAACTTGCTGGTAAGCATTTTTATTATTGTAGATGCATAACATGATGTTCTATGAAAACTACAATCTTAAAAAAGTGATTTTCTAATGAAAAATCTTCTGTACAACTTTTACTTTGGACAGTTCTTTAGATGTGGTTCGTCACTCTTGAATACTCAAGATGAGTGCTAAACTAACATCCCAACTAATATTTTTCTAGCTCAAGGTTCAACAGTTTATGGGTTTATATCCCACCCTGGGCCTGAATGTTTTTAATGGTTCGGAATCCACTTAAGACTGAGTTTAATTAACTCTTGTGTCCAAAAATAGCCTAAGACTGTTTAACAAAACTCCAAAAGCTCTGAAATGCTAATAATTTTCTACCTTTATGATTGTATGTAGTTTTTCCTTTCGTAAAATTATTCTTTTCTACTTTTCCAATCTTAATGGCAACTAATGTTTTTATTATTATTTTTTTCATCTGAATATATTTGGATTTAATAATTTTTTTTAATAAAAGTTATTTCAATGATTATTTTTAGAAAAATTGTTTATTGTTTGGATATTATTTCTTTGTAAAATAATAATCATTTATATTTAATATCTGGTAATACGTTTTCGCATACTTTATACGATTTCTATTGTACTTTTGAATGCATACATTATTATACATTTAAAAAATCATCTATATTAATTAACATTATTTTTATTTAGATAAAAATTTATCAAATTAATAATAAAATAATTTAGTACTATAAACAATAATTCGTACAGTCTTAATTTTCTATAACCAGTTAGAAAAAGACACAAAACTTGAATATTTTTAAAACATACTTGAATTACATAGAGCTGCTTACCATAAAATATGTTTAATTAAAAAAATGTTTTTCCCCCTTCTGTAATTAAAGCAAGAAATTAAATGGTTTATCAAAATGTTTGCTTAATCTTATTTTGTTTAACCAATTTTTCGGTTTTGTTTGCATTTCATAAATATTGTCATTAATATGAAAATATGATTCACACACACACACACACAAAATATTTATTTTTTATTGAAATATGCATTTGAAACAAATAATTCCTGTTCATCATCTTAAATAAGGGTGCTTAAAAAATTAAAATGCATTTTTTAAAAAATCAGTTTCTGAAATTACAGTAATAAATAAATGAGAATTATAATTCTCTTCACTTCCTAATAATTATTTGTATAGATTTAGAAAACCTATATAGTTTAAAAATATGATTCTATTAGCATAATACTTTTCGTATATTATTTTTAGGTGACAACTTGAATGCATAATAATACATTAAACGAAATTTATACTGATATTTAATTACATATATTTTGTAAAAATAGTTTTTGATTTATGTAAATTAATACTTGTTTTTACAAATTCATAGCTTATTAAAACTAACCTTCTCTTTATAATATACATAATGTATTAATAATTACATCATCATTATTTACCTTTTTGAGAATCTCTAATAATGTCTGACATTTTTTGATTTAGCTATATAAGAGTCATTGGAAGAAATTTATTGAATTCGAGTAAATTTTAAATTGATTTGCATGCAAAAATTTTAAGAGTCTCAGAGTTAATCTGCAGTAATTTTTTGACATTTAAATATTTTCAGTTTATTATTGAACTATTAAGTTGCGATTTCAAATTTCTGCAAAATTAAACATAAATGTTTTTAATTTAATCTTAATGAAATACATTTTGATATATCGTTTGAATAGAATTTCCCTTTAAATTTTATTTCAACTTTTCATTGTCATTATCTTAATTACTTGGATAATTTTATAAAGATACACATCTAGATAATTTATTCTCTAAATTTAATTTACATATTTTAATTGAATACAAGCTATTTAAATATATAATAATTTTAATTATAAATAAACTTTTTTATTAACGATACCAAAGGAAAAATAATAATTACTGTTTTCAAAATAAAAGTTTTATTTTGAATTCTTTCGTTATAAAAAATAGATAAATAAATAAAAATTGTGTTTGATTGCACAGCATTTTTAAAAAACTCAAGCGATTAAATAAATATGTTTGAATGGATAATATTAAAATTTGTAAATTAAATATGATTATTTGATTTGTAAATGTAAGAGAAATCAGTTTCAATTAACTTTAAAGTCAATTCAAAGATTTCCTCATTAAATTTATTTAGAACTTATTTATATTTCAATTAGATTTAATGACATTTAGTCAAAATGATATTAGTTATATTAAATAAAAATTTCAATTTTGGAATTTAGAAAGTCTAATATAGCATGAAAATAGTAGAAAATGGAAATAGATGAGAAAATCTTTAAGTTTTTAATGATTGAACATTAACTATATTAATTTCATAATGGATAGAAATTTATTTAAAATTGACTTGATACACAGTATTGTTATTTGAAGTGAAATAATACTGCATATAATTATTATTTTTTTATTTTTCTTGATTGTAATTAGAATCTTGATTTTATGAATTAATTTTAAATAAAACTATTTATTTTACTTAATATTATTTTTTTTGAGTTTCCTGATTATACTATATTAGAAATTTTTGAATGTACTAAAATTGTTGTTTACTTAAATAAACCTGGTTTACTTTACTTGGAATTACCTATTTACCATGATTTTAAAACACTTAAGTAAAACGTGTTTGTACAGTATATTATCAAATTTTGAAAGATGCAATGTATAAAAAGGTTCTGTGAGATATTATTGATTTCTAAAACTGTAAAAAAATGTAATCTTCCCCCTTGATTATTTATTTTACAAATTTTAATGACATTGTATAACACATATATACCGGGTGAGCCAAAAGTTCGTTACAATTTAAAAAATTCTTAAATAAAGAAGAAAGTGAGATAAAGAAGTGCGGTTTGCAAGAAAGGGCTCACAAGGTAGTCGGATTTTTTTAGCAGCAGAAAAAGTTTTAGTTAAAAAAGTCACCTATAGATGGCGCTAACATCGAGAGATTCAGCAGAATTATGCAAATTAATCTTGCGATAAAAGGCCGTGATACTCGAGAATTTCTCATTCGCTTTCAGAATGTTATCATTACCCGATCGAGCGTTGTTGGTGAAGTTGTTCTATTTGAACGGAGAGTCAGCAACTATTGCGTTGCGAAAATTTCGCACGACGAAAGGACTGAAGACGAAGAAAGGCCCCATATCGTGTCCTGGAATAGTCAAGCTTGTCAAAAGGTTCGAGGAAACTGGCTCTTTGGAGGATCGGCCACGCAGTGGTAGACCCTCGTTGGCGGAGAGCCGAATTACTGCGGTGGAAACCACAATGAATGATTTAGCGGCGGAATTGTCCATTGGGAGTAGCAGTGCTCGCGAAGCTGGAAGAATATTGGATGTGCCTCAATCATCGATTCGACGTATCTTCCACGGGATATTGCCTCTCTATCCCTACAAACTACAGTCACTGCAGGAGTTACAACCGGGAGACACAGCTATGCGGGAATCATTTGCCGAGTGGGCTATGGCAAGAATCAAAAACGACCCTCAGTGGTTGTTCAACGGATGAGGCGCACTTCACACTACATGAGGATGTCAACACCCATAACACTCGTATATGGGCAACATCTAATCCTCGTGAATACACGACGAAATCTCTGCATCCAGCCAAGTTGACAGTCTGGTGTGGCTTCACCTCATCTTTCATCATCGGACCTTTCTTCTTTGAAGAACCGTGTCCCATATTGGGCTGGGTAACGTGCACAGTAACCGCTAAGCGTTACCTCACTTTTTTGCGTGACAAAGTCGTGCCCACATTAAATCAAAGAGGTGTGTTATTTGTAATAAACTTTATGCAGGATGACGCACCACCACAATATGCCAATCCAGTAAAACGATTCCTTTTGAGTACCTTTGGTGAAGAGAGACTGATCAGTCGAGGTTGCAAGATCGCATGGCCTCCACGATCACCCGACCTCACTCCGGTCGACTTCTGGTTGTGGGGCTATTTGAAATCACGTGTGTACCGTTCATCTCCTTCAACATTGGCCGAACTCAAAGATTCCATCTGTCGTGAGGTTTCTGCAATTCATTCCAATATATTGCATTCAGCTGTAATGGACGTTGCGAGTCTCCTTAGTTGGGTCGTACAATATACTGGAGGTCATATTGAACAACTGTTATTATCAGAATAAATGAATGGAGCGTACTGTTGTCTTTTTCATTGTGTTTCGGACAGTCAGCACCATCTATAGGTGACTTTTTTAACTAAAACTTTTTTTGCTGCAAAAAAATCCGACTACCTTGTGAGCCCTTTCTTGCAAACCGCACTTCTTTATCTTACTTTTTTCTTTTTTTTATGAATTTTTAAAATTATAACGAACTTTTGGCTCACCCGGTATTTTCTTGCAGTAAGTAAAAAGTGTTTGTTAATTAGTATTATATAAATTTGAAAAATCATAATATATATTGTATTGGTAAGTTATGACCAGTCAATTTCATACTGTAAGCAAACAAAATGTTTTGAATGAACAGACAGTTAATTTATTATGTAATCATTATTTCTGTTAAAAAACACACATATTATTTAACTATTAAAAACTGCAGCAATCCTTACGTAGTTTTTATTGTATCTGTAAACGATTAATTTATTCAGAATTCATCAATTATTTTAATTTTTGTTAATTGTAATTAAGATAAATACAGAATTGAGGTTAATTATTGTAAAGTGAGGCTCTTAAGGTATTTGACAGAAATATTTATAATTTTACATTTTGCGTGAAAAATTTAAGCAAACAGTAATTTAAAATCTGTACTCATTTCAAAATTTTTAATTAATATTCAATAAATGCATATGTGAGACATGATATTTGTCTCTTATTAACTTCTCTGTTTGTTTGCTTTTAAATGTGATGAATGTTTATTAAAAAAGTTAAATGCATATACAGCCTGTTTGCTCTGTCCTAAGATGTTAATTAAATTTTATAAATACGTCAAAAAGTTTCCAGTGTTTCTTCTTATAATAAATTTCATGAATAATAATATAAGAAACATTTAAATGCTTCCATATGAAAGTTATTTACAATTTCTTATGCCAGTCTCTCACCCTAAGCAGCTATGCATCTTGCGCATACCTTGAGTAACTATACACTCTTATAATGCTTCAAAAGACAAAATATACTCTTTTAGTAAATCAATTTAATTATTTGATAAACTTCCAGCACTTTTCCATTTCTTCGGAATATATATAAATAGTTTCAAGGACACTTCTTTATTCAAATGTTCTTGCAAAACATGTTTTGAGAAAACGAAAAGATATAATCATATGGTGAAGGATGAGAGAATTAATTTACACCTATCATTCGCTCATCATTGAATTTTACTTAGTTTTGTTCTTCAGCAAAATAACTGCATATTGATAATACTAATAGAAACATTTTGAACACATCTTATATAACATGAAATAAAATCCCAAAGAAAATAAGAAAAAAAATAGTTTTAAATATCACCAAAATTATCTAAATTTTGAATTTAAAATATTAAGTATCATTAGAGAAGTTTCTTAGTACTGTACAAAACTAAGAATAGTTATATGATATTACGATAAAGATAGTTTTTTTTTTATAATGAAGAATTTTCAATTAAAGCGTGCTATCAAGTTTTAACACTTTTAAGAATTTTAAATCATTTATGAAACATGTGAAGGTACTAAAAAGTTCCAAAACACAAAGAAAGTTTCTGAATTTTAAAATAATTTTATTATTTAGATGAAATACTTAATATTTGTTTATGATGGTAAGAAATATAAAATGAAACAAGAATTGTATATTTGTTTTTTTTATCTAAACGGAGACGCCTCTTCAAACATCAGATCATGAAAAATGATTAAAAGATACAATTTATTCCATTTCTCTTTTATTTACGTGAAGCATAATTGAGAAAATGAAACTGTTGTTTATTTATATAAATGAGGCAAATAATAATATTAACATCATTCCCTTTTTTACTGATATTTTTCTTTTTTATATTTGGAAGGTTTTATTAATACTAATAGTGCTTTCATATGAAGTATATATTTTATTCCAAGCACTTGAAAATAGTACTTGTATGTTAAATAAGATTCGTTATTAAATCCTTATTATATCGTGGGTAGTTTCTGTCAACATATCAGTCGCTAATGTTCAACACAATTATAACTAATACTGGATAAACATAAGCAATTTGTCACTAAATCTAATGATGGGTCACAAAATTAGGTATCAATTAATTATAAGGGTTTTATAAATTAAAACTGAAAATTTGCATATTTTAAATTAAGAAAACACATTTTGTTTTAGTTGCAAAACAAATTATTTTTTATTATAAAAGGATCTCAAATTAAATTTGCTGAAGTTTTATTAATATGATATGCTTTCTATGTTTTCTAATTTTTTTTCAACAAAATATGCTGCACTTTATCACATAATAATCAACAATATTTCCTAATCCTGTTTTAAAAGATTTGAAAGCATTGTAGATTAGATGATAATTTTTAAATATTTTGTAAACAACCAAAATTTTATTTTTAAATTAAATAATGGTTTTTAAATTTAAAAAACAAAAGTTTTGTTTTCTATTAAAATAATGGTGGAGATTGGAATTAAAATTTTAATTTTTGAAGCATGGAGATTAATTTTTTACTATACATAGCCTCATACAGTGCATGACTACACTTACGAGTTAATTGCTTTACATGCGCATTCATGAACACATACTTCCATATTTCTCACACATACTTGTAAGAGGACGCGTTTTTATAAACATTTATGAAGAATTAAATAATTTTTAAATTAAAAATATTTTCATTTCATTATTTTAAGAAAACGGAAATAATTAAATTAACCAAATAACAGTTTTTTTTGTTTCTACACAAATAAAACTATAAAAAAGATGTGGGAGAATTTTTTTTTGGTTTTTTTTTTCATTAATATATTAATTATAATTTGTATCAGTAAAGTCTACGATAAAATTAATTATGATTACATAGAAGTTTTTAAAATAAGGAATTTGCGAATTTTTCTTATGTATTCCATTTTTAAGGATAAAAGCTTAATGTTAATTGAATTTTCTTCGAAGTATGGAAAATATTTTTAATAATAATTTCTTCATAAGCATTTTCACGAAGATTAGTTTCAGGTATTACATTAGAAATTTTTGTAAAATTAAACTGTCAGAACGAATAAATAATATTCATTATCATGAAAATTAGAAAAAAAGAAGACACGAGAAAAACTTATTGTTAATATGATGTTAAAATTTAGAAAAAATCTTTCAGTCAATTAGATGCGTAAAAATTTTGCACTTAACATCATTAAATTACTTCATAAAACATTTATGAGTATTATCAAATTGTTTTTTTTGGTAAGAAAAGTATATTCTGCAAATTTAAGTTTTTATTTTATTTATTATTTACATTTTATTCATCATATTATCACACAAACCACATTTTATTCATCAAAATTAACTGAATGATTTGGTGTGGGATCTGAGTCTATCGAAACATAAGACGATGCCTCTCGGTTCTAGACTGCAAGAGTGGAATTTATTGGCAGCTTAAACAAGTATTACATATTTTTAAAAAAGAAATTTGGTTTACACAGAGTGTTATAGAATGGCAGGTTTAGTCTGTGTTTGTTTTCATATAGATGGATTAATGAAGGAACTAGATATCGAACATGTACCATAAGAATGGTGCCTTTTTATAGGTTCTTCCAAACATAGCTTAATAGCTATATTGCTCCATAACGGAAACAAGCTGCCATCCATACCAGTTGTTTATTCAACTGCGATGAAAGAAACATATGCAAACACGATAACTATTCTAAATGCAATTATGTATAAGCATTTCAATTGGCAAATTCGTGGAGGTTAAAATATCATAGCCATATTAAGGGGTTTTCAAAGTGGGTTTGCAAAATATTGTTGCTTTTCATGTTTGTGGGATAGGCGTGTAACAGAACATCATTTAAAAATGGCCAAACAGAACATCTTTTCAATTTGAACTAGCAACATTGAGTATACTTCCCTTATTGAATCTGAAAAAGCTCTTATTCCTCCAGATTACATTAAATTAGAACTTCTGAAAATTTTTGTGAAGGCTATGGGCAAAAATGGTGAGGAATTTAAATATTTAAAAAAGACTTTTTCCACAATTAAGTGAAGCTAATCTTAAAAATGGCATTTTTATTGGACCTCAAATTATAGAAGAGATTTGTGACATTCATTTTGAAGGAAAGCTAAATTAAAAGGAATTAGCAGCTTCGAAATCATTTGTGAAAGTAGTAAAATTTTTTTTGTGGAAACAAAAAGACAAAAATTATAAAATCCTGATAGAAGAGCTTCTGAAGTCCTACTAAGCCATGGGGTGTCGTATGTCCCTACAAAATCAATTTTTACATTTACATTTGGATTTTTTTTTAGAAAAACTTTGCATAGTTAGTGACGAACCCGTGGAAAGATTCCATTAAGATTCTCGAAACTTGATATCAAAGTCATTGGGAACAATCAATGATGGATGATTTCTGTTTGTATAATAAATTAATGAAATTAATAATAAAAAATGTGTGCTTAAAATATTTCTTCAGTTTTTTCAGTACTGGTAAGATAGTCATAACAAAAATCTGTACGCGCAACAGTTTCAATACTATTGTGTAGGAAAAAAAATTTACATTTTTGTCAAATAGTGTTATCAAGTGAAAAACTCTTTTATTTACTGGACACTTTACAATAAAAAAATATTCAAAATATTTAAAGTTGGGAAACTCTATTTGAAAAAGAATATTAGAATTATATGCGAAAAAATAGTATAATATTAATGTTTCATTTAATTGATTGTTTACTTTCTGTCATAAAATGATAAATAAATACAACTAAGTTGAACACATAAATAGGTGAATACAAAAACCGACTCTCTTTAGAAAAAAATGAATCATGCAAATTTATATAATTCATTATTTGCTTTAATTTCATTATACATAATCACTTTCAAACCTGCCAACGAAAAAATAATCAGCGTAAAAAATTTATATAAAATTACCAAATTCTTTGATATTAAAGTAGTATCTAACAAATTTTGAGTATTTATACTTCGGGAAGAATAAATTATTATAGGAATTAAATAAATAATGCACCGAAAGAATCTTGTCAATTTTCCGAAAAATAATTTCTAAAATATACCTAAATAGTATTATTTTGTAAGAGTGTATGTGTATTTTGTACTGTAATTCATAGTTTTAAAATTATTTACTTGTTTTATTTCAATATATATACACATATAAATATATCTATATATCTATATCTATATCTATATATTATATATATATATATATTATATATATATATATATATATATATACATATATATATATATGTATATATATACATATATATATATGTATATATATATGTATACATATATATATATACATATATATATATATATAATTAATGAAAGTTAAATCATATGCATCTTGTTATTTCAATAAGTAGTTAATTTTTTAAGTGTAGGTCAAAGATTCAGAATTTTAAATAAATATTAACAAGCACTTATACGCATTTTTATTTGTTGTTAATTAAAATATCTAGGTTAAGTATAAAGTTTAAAGCATTAGAACTTATAAAAACCAATTATATTTAAAAAAAAAAGCATTTATTTATATATTTACTCACCAAGTTTAGTTATTTAGATACATTAGAAGGCAATGACATCTAAAATTGCACAATATTTTAGATTTTCCACATTTGCATCGATCAAATTTTCAATCCATCTTGCAAACACATCGCTAATATCATTGACTTTCAGAAGTATGACTTTCTAACAAAATCCTGAAATGATATATGCTTGATCTAGAAACTCGTAAGCAAAATGTATTTTACTTCACAAATAGTGAACTTATTTTCAATGTACCACAAAGAAAAATTTCCTAGGTTTTTTGTTATTAAAAGATAAATGTCTCCATTTTGAATTTCTTAAATGATCGCCAGTAAATTTCGAGGACCAGTTAATGCTCTGTTTACAATCGGTATTTGTAAATTCCCTGTGTCTCGAATATTACCAGAAGAAAATGTAAGATTTAAAAATTTCAACGCATTATATATTTGTCTATAATTCTAAACTTTCTCTAGTACTTTTTCCATATTTTCTTACTAATTATTGCCTAGTTAAAACATTTGTTTTGTTAATCGCTTCATAATTTTCATTCTAAATTACAAAATTAGTTGCAATTAAGCAATTATTTAGCAATAGGTCATTATTTTTCACATTTGAATCATGATTTATTTTGCAATTGATTTTATGAAAAGCATTATTAAACTTTTTCTACTATAGCCTGGATTTATCATTGGGTTTCATTGATTGAATCAGTTTAGAACGAACTGTTTTTGAACCTAAATTACAAGGTATTCCATTCATTGCTTCATAAGAAACATGTTATGGTAAATAAAAAAATATTTTTTTATTTTTTAAATTATGTATAAGCTCCGGTAAATGAGTATGATAATTACGGGGATTATTCATGACTACTACTATATTAGGTAAGTGGGATAATTATTGATTATTTGTCACATTTGTCGGTTACTTTATAAAATCCCTGACACAATGTTTGGGATACCTTAAAAAGTAAATTTGAAATCATTCTCTTTTTATAAGGATTCCATCAAACGTTTCAAAACTGTGAAAGAAATCCAGGCTTTAGTTGAAGCTTTTAACATAGCTTCTGATAGAATCAACAATTAAACAGAAGCTGATCATAAAGTGAAAATCAATGATCCATTGTGAAATGATTGTTTACCTACAATTAATTTTGTGATTTAGAATGAGAATGATGAAGAGGTCCATTTGGAAAACCTAGACATTTTAGCAAGGCAAAAAAAGTAAGAAAATATAGAAAAAATGCGATAGATAGCTTAAAATCACAGACCAAAAATGTCAAAAGTTCTAATCTTCAATTTTCGTAAGGTAATACTGGTGACATATTTAAACTAAGAAGTGTAAGATGTAGACAGAACAAGAAGTGACTCAGAAAATGTATTAGGTGCAAATTTTTTTTAGCGAAAACTGAGACAACTATGTTTTAGGAACAAAGCAAGGAAAATTTTATTGGATTTGTAATTGGAATCAGTTCACAATTTGTGAAAAAAAAATTTTGCATTAAGATTTTCGAGGTTAAGCAATATCGTTGGAGGTGGTATTAGAAAATCAACTTTCCGAAAATCAGTGATAATAATGATGTATTCGTTAGGCTTAAGAAAATTATTGTCCTGATTTTGAAAAAAGGTAACTAGATGGACTATAATTATTACATTATTAAATGTCAACTGCAACAATTTTGCTTGCTTGATTTATAAAGAATTTATGGCAATACTGAACAAATAGTAGGTAATTACCATTTTATTTTTAGGTCAAACTGCTGTATCAACTCAATATATGTAGTGAAAAATGTGTTTTTGAGCAGTTACGTGAATATAATATTGATCTGTTCGTTTTATTTGTTGATTTCAAAGAAGTAGAGAAGTAAGTGAATAGAGTCAAAATGATTGGAATATCAGTTTATCAAAATTTTAAATCTTAAATTTCTATTTATTTTAAAATCCAAAATTTTACTAGGACTAACAAACAAAGTCTAAAAAAAAACTATGCATTTGTTTCTAATAAAATGCAATTTCTTGTTGTGCTAGTGAAATTATATGCACTGAAATTATCTGTGAAAAGATAGACTAATAATTCTAAAATAAAACTAAATATATATTACTCTTTATGTGGCTTCACTTTAGAAAAAAATGTATTTTGTTTTTGAGTTTTTATGTAAAATTTATCTTTGTTTATTAATGAAAGTAAAAATAATAATCAAGAAGATACAACTTTATAGCGCAGAAAAGATCTTAAAAAGATAATTTACAATTGATGATTTAAAAAAAATATTCCTTTATGTAAGTTATTGTTCGGACTAATTAAAAATGAAGTAAGGGAATTTACATTGATTTTTAAAACTCTTATGAAATATATATCTCATCTTTAAAAATTCACATAAAAATTTAAATATTGGTATGGAGTGTATAATTATAACTTGAATTACTGCAAGTACGCAATTGAATATTTTTTGTTGGAAATATATTAGAAAGTTCCAACATTATATCTCTGTTTACTGAAATTACATGAAAAATTTTCCTTTTTAATTTAACATTGCCGAAGATATTTGTTTTTATAGATATATCATTCTACGTCTATTTTTTTCTACATATTAGCCTTTGTAACAAAATTTGATTCTTTCACTTTACATTGTACTTTGTTTATATAATGACATTTTGTTAGCTTCTTCTGCTATAACTTCATTTGCGAAGAAAAAATTGTCAGTTTAGAAGCAAAATTTCATAGAATATTTATCATGAAGACATTTTTAATAACTTTAATCTTCTGTGATAATTTCAAATTAGGTTTTTCGGAACTTTATTTAAGAAAACTTCTATTGTGAAAGAAAATATGTGAAATATTATGTGCATATGAAGATGAACGAAATTAATTAAAAAATTTAATGTTTTGTTTTATTTAATAACTATTTTGCATAATCTTTTGTAGAATCAATGTCCTTTATTTTTGAGTGTGAATACAATACTATGAAGGAGCTTAAATTAAAAAGAGGGAGCATCACTAAATTAAACATTTTTTGAGTATTGATAATGAAAAATAATAATCCGTAAGGTGATATGAACACTGAAGCATCTGCATTTTGTTGACACATTGTTATGATCTTTTTCTACGTTCAATTTATGTTTGGAATTAAATAACACCAGAAAAAGTATAATTTCTTGAAAGAAAAGCATAGAAATATATTCATTTAAAAGATGAAAGGCTATTTTTAAAAATCTTTCGCTCTTAACTTTATAAACATTACATATTTTTAAATTTTTTTCTCTTCAAATAGTGTTAGTTTTTATAGGCATGTAAAGGATAGTAAATATTTAAATTATGATCCATGAGCAGAAAGAAATTATCTATTTATAATCATTAAAAGGGATTCGATACGTTTTTAAATTTTCTTTTAGAATAAAAGCTTTCAAAATTTCAAATCTTTAGACAGTATAAATGCATTTCATCTTTTTTGTTATTTTCATTAAAAAAAAGATTTTAAATTTGTAGTTTTCCATATTAAATAAGCTTATCCTTAAGAAATTATTATTTTGAATAATATATTTTCTGATTTGAATATCGAATTGTATTGTGCAAAATATTTGTCATTTATTTATTTTGAATTGTTTTCTAAATAAAATTAAAATTGTATTTCTGTTAGATATTATAGAATTTGAGATTTTATTGTTAACTTTATACCATATTTAACAAAACTTTAAATGTAAAAAAATTTCCAGGAAGATGTAATTTGACTGATTATGAGAATAAATTTAAAATTTTCGCTTTTTTTATTAGTTGTTTATACTATTTTGGGATAGTAAGAATGTAAATAAAAATGCCTAAAAAGAATTATATGAAATTCTTATAAAATATAACATATTTAAAAATATTCATAAAAATATATTTAATGCCGTTGCAAGAAACATTTTTTATTTGTTAAAATGTTTTTTTGTATTGCTATCGAATTTAAATCGAATAATTTAGATTTGAAGACTATTAACAAGTATCATTATACTTTAAAAATAATTCAATAATTTTGTTAAACAATCATGAATACGTTAATATTTATATCTATGGGATATTTTAAATAATTTTTTATACTGGATTTAGTGATAATATTAAGCATATTGATTTTAATTTATTTTTACGAGTTACATGTTAATTTGTTAAAAGCTCATGGGACCCACTCATTGGAATCGAGAAAATTTTCAAAGTATTTATTATTGAACTACATAATTTTATATTGTAGTGTAAATACACTACTGGCCACCTTAAATGCAGTCTTCTGAAGGTAAAATGCAAATAACATGAAATTTACTACATGCTTTAGCAGAGGTGAGATATGCAAATGATTGGAATTTCAGCCTAGACATAATCACTCAAGCCTGTGGCACCACTGCAAAACGCTATTTAAGGCTTGGCGATTTCAATTATTTCAATTTCGGCAATTGTGTTTTTCTTGTGGTTTTTTTTCAAAAAACGATCAATTATGCCTTATAGAACCATCAACTATGCCGTTTACTGCAGAGTGGTCGACAGAGGAAGAAGAGTGTCCTACCGAGGTTGTGGATTATCTTTCAGAGAAATTGGTAATCGTGTTGGACAAAACCAAGGAACTGTAATGCGGATATGTAATCGTTGTATGCAGGACGGTACGATGGACCGACGTGTTCGATTACACCCACCTCAGCGCGCCACTTCACGTGGTGACAGGAAAATTGTGCGCATACCAAGTCATGATCCACAGCACAGCACATTCATAAAATAATACATCCTCCAGTGTCTGCATGTACCATTCGACAACGTTTACAATAGAATGGTCTGCCAGCAAGACGTCCATTGCTTCGTCTACCCTTGGCTCATAACCACAGATACCTCCGCCGCCAATGGTGCGATAAAAGAAAGACGGCAGAATGGAAGAAAATTTCTCGTCTTCACTGACGAGTCACACATTTTTCTGCAACACCACAATGATTGCCATGGAGACACCGTGGAGAGAAGACGTTGAACAGCTGCGTTATTAACCGCCACACGGGTCTTGCACTAGGTATTATGAAATGGGGTAGTATTTGACATCACTCACGTACTCCTCTAGTACGAATTGCAGGTACTTTAAACAGCCAGCGCTACATATCCGAGCTATTGGATCCAGTTGTCCATCCTTACCTTCAGGGCTTGCCCACAGCCATATTTCAACAGTATAATGCGCTACCACTCGTGGCATGCATTTTCCAAAAGTTCTTCGTCAATAGCCAGATTGAATTGCTTCCCTGGCCGGCTCACGTTCCACATCCTTCGTCGATAGAAAATATGTGGTCCATAGTTACTCAACGATTGAACCAGTTACATCCCCAGTGCCACACAATTTCAACTTTGGCAATGTGTGGAAGTTGCATGGTCTGCTGTACCCCAAGAACACATTCCAAGTTTCTTTGAAACAATACCGAGCCATGTTGCAGCGGTGATCTCCAACAATGGCGGCTACTGATTTTAGCTGGAAGCACACTTCCCAGAAGTCTATAAATTTAATTAATTGCTACTTGGTCAACATAATACCTATAAAATAATATTTATTTCTTTTGCTTTTATTGGTGTTGCAATTTGGGTGGCCAGTAGTGTAATAATAAACATTTCAACAGCAAGCACTCAAATTATCTATTTAATTTTATATCAAAACAAAATATTTCGTTGAATATGTGACTTGACAAATAAAAAAAATTAATTTCGAAGAATTTTAATACCTGTGCTTTGTAAAATTCTTCATATAACTAAAATATTGATATATTAAATTATTACCTTTTTGAGTATCTAAAAATTTGAAAATGACTATACGTAGTTTGTGTGTGATTATGTTATTTACAATATTTCCTATGTAATATATACAACATTTGTCTCAATGTAAACACTAAACCTGACGCATTATCCTGATATATTGTTATGAATTCTTTCTTCGGTTAATTTTATGCTTTTAAAAATATATATTACAATGTGAGAAAAATAAGCAAAATTTATTAAAAAGAAAAGCACAATATATTAATGAGAAAATCTAAAGAGGTATTCTCTAAAATATTTTACTTTTATTCTTTATTCATGAGAATAAAAATGATGTGTTTCTGAGAAAAAAGCATTTTTTTTATTTTTCTTGTTAGAATGGTGACAGTTTTTACTCAGGCATGCAAAACATAATAAATATTTAAACTTTGATTCTTGAGCAATCCTGTGTGAAATGGAGCAGATCCACTTTTTACCATTAGGGTGATTCGATTACATTGCATAATAGCCCTCTAGAATAAAAACAAAAGCTTTCAAAATTTTCTTTGTGGCAGTATAAGGGCACTCTTTTTTTATTCTTTTTTGTAACTTTTATCGGAGGAAAGTAATTCTAAACTTCTTTATTTAATGAGCCAACGTTGAAAAAAATTTAATTGTTTTAGATCATTTGTTTTTTTTTAAATTTTATTTTTGGGTTTTTTGGATTTTTTTGATTTCTTTAAGGAATTTCGTAAAGAATTGGTAAGTAATAATAAGTAATAAGTAATATGTAAGAGTATTGCATAAGGAACTGCGCATTTATGAGTTTGAATTATTTTTTGAGTAGAATTAAAACATTAGCATTAGTTAAATAATTTTAAATATTGGTCAATTTATATGTCACGCATATTACATTTTGTTTCATATGATTTTAAAGGATTTGGAAAGGTTAAGGCTTAGTTTAAATTTGTTTGTATGTCCATTATATTAATTTTAATTTCTTTAAATTTATAAAGATTTCAAAAAATGAAATGGAAATGAATACAAGTTGGTACACAAAATGTTTATGAAATAAGAGCTTGTAAAATGTCCAAATACTTAACGTAGTTATTTTCTATAACATGCCTCATTATGAATTGAAAATAAAGTTATGTTATTAATATTAAGATCATATGGATGTAAAAGTTTATGAATACTGTGTTGCCTTCTGAACTTACTCAATAAATAATTATTTTTTCATTGTTTTCTTTTTCATAGAAAAATCAGATTTAAATTCAATATTAGATATTTATTGAAGCATGCATAACTTTCTAAATGACTGCAAAAAAAGCATATTTTCAGTGTTAGTATTAAAATATGAAATTTGTTGATATTTGCGCAATAAATTGCAATACTCTTTTTTGATATTGTTAAAGATTTTAGTAAGTTAATCTTAAATCCAGTCTTGTGTATTTTAGAGGAACGGATATATATTATCCTGAACTTTTCATAATTAAAGATCGAAGCTTATTTTAATTGCAGCATTTTTTGAAAAGGAAATTTTCTCTTTTTTTCCCTTTTACTTCTAACCAATTACAATTAAACACTAATCAATACTTAAAGTGTGACGCAATCTTTTAGCATAGATTCATTGATAAATCCTCTGAAGATGTGTTACTTCGGATCAATTCATGATAAATTAACACTGTGTACATAAATACTTGTTAACAAAAATATTTTTGATTTTACTTTTACATTCAGAAAAAATCCACCAAAAATGTAATGCAAATGAAATAGACATCTTTATTATTTACATCTTTATTGAGAGTATTTTCTTTATCTTAACTACACACCCCGACATTGAAAATGCAACACCAAGAAGGGGTAGCCGAAAAGCAACGAAATTTGGCAGAGAGGTTGGTTGGTTGGGTTTTATGGCGCAAGGTCCAAAAATGGACATGCTGTGCCAAGTGTAAGATTTTTGTAAGCAATTGGCAAACAGAGAGAGACAGACACGATAAATTAATGATCTGTAATACGAGATGACATTTATAATACACAGCGGGAACAGGGTCGGGTCAGATGTTTGTAGAAAAACCGTGAACGGCGATACCCGAAGCAACATGCCAAGCCACATTGTCAAGGAGAGTACGGGTGGGGGTTTGAAAAATGGCTCTCCACTCCCTGTAAGCCATTTGCCAAAGTGCGTGAGCTGAAAAAAGACACATGCAAGATCAACAAATGTCTTCCAATCATACTCTAAAGTTGTGTTCCACAGATCATTGTTCAATAGATCTGTGGAACACTGTGGCCAGAGAAGCAGTTATACATCTTGTACTGCATATTGGCTGATGCGAGCAATGTGAGGTTATCTTGCTGATAAAGGTCATTGGGCTCCCCCGAAATTAGGGGAGTGTAACTCGCCAAAGCACATCATCCACGTAACGTTGAGCTGTTATAGTGCCATAAATACACACTAGAGGTGATATGGAATTATACGCAATGACACCTAAACAACTCTGCCACGTTGTAGAGCGGAAGGGCTGCTCCACAGATACTGCAGGAATGGACCTGTCACCACGTCGACGCCACACTCATAGGCGGTGACTATCATTGAACAAACAGAAGCGTGACTCACCTGAGAGAATGATCCTGTTCTACTCCATCTTTCACATTGCTCTAATCCGACACCATTCAGATGTTGGCGTTTATGCTGTGTGGTCAATGGCAGTCTTCATAACGGACATAAAGAGCGCATCCACTAGAACTCAATCGACAGGAAAGAGTTCTGTTCGATATGAGAGGACCCAGGGTGTTTAGCACATGCTACACAATTTCGGTAGGTGTGATTTGAGGAGCCAATTCCACCTCCCATGATGGAGTGCTGATGCCCATGATGGACTCCTTGATCCATGATGGAGTGCTGATGTCACTCTGGTTGTACCATTCTCCTGAAGATGTTGTGTAGTTCTTTGTTCTAACCATCTTCGATTCAGCCGTTGTCCTGTGGATGTGTCCTGGAGTCTGTCAACTGCAATTTGCTTTAAGGTTCTACCTGTACTTCTCAATCCAATCACCATGCCTCTCGCAAACTCGTCTGGATGCTGGAACAGACTTCGTCGACGCTGGTCTGGAATGTTTCGCAAATTATAGGCGTCCTTTACTACAAGAGCAAATTTTCAATGATTGTTTAAAAAAGCAACAATAAAAACTTGAGTATTGGCCACTCTGTCGGTTCCTTACCTTATCTCTTATCCTTCGAGCGCTTCAGAGATATGGTGAATTTTTTTCACTTCTTTACATAACTGGGCAAGGTGGGTCTACCCTGAAATTAGCATAATGTTTTGGCCACGCCTTCTTGGTGTTGCATTTTCAGTGTAGGGAAGTGTAAATTGCATAATGATAAATTATTAATTTAAAAATTCAGTTTTGGAAAATTTGACTATATACTAGTTTAAATTACAAATGAAACCAAGAATTTGCGATGATTTATTTTTTCATATCTGTCTCTTTGGGATAAAAATATAATTTCAATAATATTGTTATTGTATTTGGAGTGTTTTTGGTGTGTTTTCCTAGTATTTAAACATAATTATTATTTAGGATTTTTCTCATTTGTTTATTACTTTTACGGTAGAATGTGCAGACCCTTTAAAATCATGCAGATTTAACTTAAGGAAAGTTAAAAAAAACGGGAATAGGATGTTTGCAGAAGGAATAATTAGATTCAAAGCTCCAATTATAAATAAAATTCACTGAAAAATTATTGTTTTTAATAGAAAGGAAACATTAATAAAAACTCTTATACAATATTACAAGAAATTGAATTTTTTCGTTTAAAATCGAAGCATCAATTTACTGACTAAGAAAATTGACTAAAATGAAAGCGAAATTTGTATTTTAAGGGTTTTTACGGGAAGTAAAAAATTACCAAACACACACATAAAAGTCTTAGTTTCTTGAATTCTTAACCTTATCCTTTAAGTGATTAATTATAAGGCTTATAGTTTATCAAAACACAATATTCTTCGCAATATATTCTTCTTAATAATATAATTTATGAATCAATGTTCTAAAATATTAATTGATTGATGGGAAAAACTAAATTATAAAATTTAGGTAATTATGAATAACTTGATATACATTGTGAGCAACTTAAGCAGGAAAATTAAACATACAATCAATCATATAATACAACATATATCTTAAAAATATAACATACAATCAATCAATATTAATAAGTAATTTTTTTAAAAAAAAAACTAAAAAAGATAAAAAAAATGATAGTTTAAAATTACGAAATTACTAATATACAAAAAGTTATATACATTTTTGATTTCAAGCTATATTAAATTAACCATAGTTATCATGAATTACATCCTCTCCATCATAAATCATTTGTGAAAAAAAGATGTAAATATGTGAACTGAGTAATTTTTTATCAGGAAACTTTAATAGATATTATTTCCAAAGAAAGTTTCTTCAATTAATTATAGTGAATGGAAAAATTCTAATAAAAATACTTAGAACCCTCTTTTTAAATAAAACCATTTTTTTATCACTCGGGAAATTATTATTTAAATTATTATTAAATATTTAAAAATATTTAATAAGTAAGTGAATATCTAATTTCATCTTTTAAAACTACCTATTTAAAGTGGAGTAGTTTTTTTAATGCTTATCTGCTATGCGTTCCATTTAAATAACGCAGTGTACTAGAGCGAATCTTCGATAAAATACGACCTCATTTAGAAGATCCGATAGGTCTTTAATAAAATATTTTAAGGCCCGTGGGCCACATTAGCTGCTCCATTGAATGTCTGTTTAATAGATGGGGGGGGGGAAAGAAAGTTTTCCAAATAAGATTCATGTATTCTTTATCGCCTACCATTATTGTAAATTTTAATGCAACAATATATGAGAGTTTTCAATTTAATTTGAAATTTTTGTCACATTATTTACAAATATACCTAGTTGGGAAACTTAAAAGTAATTACAGTTTATTATCCCTAAATTTGTCTAAGCAAATATAATGTTCAAGATCAGTCCTTTTTGAACTCAGCCAGAATAACAGGAGTTCTCTTCTCAAAACTGACCACTTTAGCTAGTCATTTAATGCTTTTGGAAAATATTTATATTTTTCCATTTAAAACTAGATATACTAGACTATTACTTTAGGAATATTTTCTATCAAATGTTGCACATGGAGTATAGAAAATATTTTTTAAATATAGGTATTTTTATACTTTCTAAAACATGACTTACAAAGGTAAATTTATTGATCCCTTCAATCATACATCATGATGTACTGATAAATATTTCACAATATTATCATGATTTAAAATCTAGTTTCTGCTCTGCCTATCATAATTATAATACTTTATGAGAGGTATTTAAGATTCCCAAATAATGAATTAAGAATGATATTCAGAGTCCTTATAATAACATCACGATAATTACAACTACTTTTTTTCTTTGGAAAAATTCAACGCTGAATTATAACTGATGAAATGGTTTGTAACACATTGCTTTACAAGTTAAATATACTATAAACTTATGGTAAATTTCTTTATGGAAAATGTGTTTAGTTTGGTTATTATTATAATGGCACACTTCTAAATTTATTTTTTCTTTTGTATATTCAACTAAAGTGTGAGAAATGTAAAAATGAGGGAAGGAATTTATATTTTTAATTCCTCATGATATAATTCACTAATGAATATATTTTTAATATGCAAGATGCATCAGTTAATGGTAAAATAAATGTTCTTCTTTACAAGAATATTAAAGCAGAGACAGCTAATTTGAGCATTTATACGGAACTAATTGAATATATTAAATGTGAAATTAGAAAATAGGATTTTATTAAGTAACAACGGATCGATTGTGAATCGAATTAAAATTTTCTAATAAGATAGATCAATAAAGTTATGAAAGCAATTCCTCAATATGTTTACTTGCGTCGCATCAATACCAAACTCGTGAATATTGATGCTACTCAAGTAAACATAGTGAGGAATGAATGACTATTAAAAATTAAAAAATAAATTTTGAGGAATTCATACGTAGACCGTGTGAAAATCATCTGGATGAGATGGATTTTTATTAAATTTTAGGATTAAGAAATAGGAATCCAGAGAAGAAATTTAGACTTCTGCTCGGTATTCCGAAGCGAGCTTATTGCAATTATAGAGGGTTTGAACTCCATCATATTGTTACCGCAGCTAAAGGGTATTTAAATCTTTTTGAAAAGTACGCGTACTATCCAGCACTTAACTGATTAGCATTACATGAGAGATAGTATAAATACCGACATCCTGAGGAAATTAAAATAACTTTCCTTCTCTAATCAGATCCATTTCCAGTGGATTCAGTCCGTTGACAACGTTGCCCGAAATGAAATTGAGGACGATTTGGCTAGAACTGGTCTTAATATTCACCAACTAATTAAAAGACTTCAATCGACTTTTATAAAATAATGTTAGCAAATTAACTATAAACCATCTCAAAATATCTTCTTCAATGTGAGCTAAAAGTATCTTAATATGGAGCTCTAAGCGTTCCGCCACAACCTACGTACATATTTAGTAGATAGTATTCACTTTTAGAAAACACGAAACTTTAGTTACGATTTAGAATAATTTTTTTTCCAAATTTCAGAAGATTTTTAAATTTACAAATTTTATGACAATGATGTTGCGTTGAAATTTGATTTATCAGTGTTCCATGTTCTTATTAAAAATAATAAAATCATAAAAAAATTAATTTTCTTGAGGAAGTTTTAAGGGAATTCTTAAAATAAATATTTACTTTATCAAAGACAATAGTGAAATCTTTATTTCTTATTTTAATTTGTTTTACAAACATTTTAAAATTGACCTACATTTTCTTGATAGATTTTATTGTGATATTTCTAAAATAAATTCAATTTCTTGTCATAATATTTAACTAGCATACATTACACTTTAATTTTCTAAAATTATTCAAGAAAAAAGATATTTTCTTTTCTTTTTGGATAAAAACACTGAGGAAATAAAAATTATCAGTATTTATTATCCTTTCCTTTAATTTATTTTAGACCTTATGCCTTTTAAGTGTCAATATGAATCAATAAAAAAAAATAATACTTATATGAACTCCAATAAGTATGAAAATTATCTGTTTTATTGCAAATTTAAGCTTACTTTTGATCAATTTTATGTTTGAAAAGTCCGATTATTGTTTACGATCTTTATTAAAATGTCACATTAAAAGAAGTTTACTTGAAAAAACAGCAGTCATTATTTTTAAGTATACTAAATAAAATTATATTTCATTTTGTCACAAATTTCACTAAATTCAATGTCTTGTATATGTGATAATGAAATTCCTTATTTTCAATTTAAATGACATATGCTTATCTTATATTAATATTTGGAGTTGAAATCATATTTATTAGATTGTGAAAATAATTCTGTACACATAAAAACGAAAAACATATTCCTTAAACTAATTTTAATTTATAGAACCGATTAACATTTTAATGCATTCTTCCTGTGTAATTTAAAAGTTCATAGCTATTCATAACATTTTTTATGGTTATAAAAAATTTAAATTAATCTGATTAAAATTGTTTCATAAATCAATACGTGCGTGAAAAAAAATTTTATGTTTTCAAAATAATGAAATACTACAGGGAATTTTGAGATATCAATCCGCTTATATGTTAAATATTTAAGAAGTAAAAAGTTTTTTTTTTAAAAAAAATTTAGAAGATTAATTAAAAATTAGTGAAATTAAAAATACTTTCACTTTAAATTAAATTATATATTTATGGTGTTTTATATAATTATTTAAGTAAATGGAAAAAACTATAGAACTATTTTATTAAAATGAAATTTAATTTCTTTTGTTGTTACAATTCTAAAAGTTATAGATTAGTTAATAAAGTAAAAACAATGATTTGTTATCTGATTGTTCTTTACCACTTTGAAAGAATTTTTATTTTATACGCGATTTTTTGTGAAGTGTCTTTTTTTAAATGCAATGAATATTATTGAAATGACAATGAGTACCCAATATTTGATTTTTTTAAAGAAAACTGACAAAATTCCCTTTATTTAGTAAATCAAGCCATTTTTTAAATTTAGAATATTAATTAACACATATTTGTATAATGGAATTGAAATTTGCAACACTGTTTGAAATACATAATAAAAGCTTATTAAGTATATAATTTTAACTAAATCGGGTAAGAAAAATACAATTGGTATTGCAGAAATCAGAATCTGTAATCTCTAAATCAATTAAAACTGATTTGCATGTTCTGAATGCTATTAGATTGATAGAGAAACAACTTCCTTTATCACCTGAGTATATGCTAGAAGTGCAGTAGAGGCAGCTATATGCTAACAAGGAACAAGCTACAATGGTTGTATCAGCATTCATTTGATAAACGTAGAGGCGGAAATATACGAGCTTAATTTTATAACTGGAATATATGACGCATTACCTTCCCTCATGAGAGGATAAATACTTGATCTCCATCTCTATATAATTTAAATTCTATGAGAATATCAGACTAAGTAATCTGAGATTGAAAATCTGAAACCATAAGATATTAGTGCTCTATAATCAATAAACTTTTTACTCTACTATATTTAAGTTAAAAGGTTAATATGATTACTATTATATGAAAAATAAAAACATATAAGACTTGTTAATATTGATTATAAGAAAATTAATCTTTTATATGAATTTTATAATGTAATGTATACATTATACTTTTTTTTATCTATTATATGGTTACATAATCACACAATTTGTTGAATTTATAGGACAGCATATTAAAAGGGGTTATATTTAACATTTCTTAATGAAATATTTTGTTTTAGTAAAACCTTCCCAATTAATATTTTAATTGGCAATGTAATAGTTTAGGAAAAAGTGAGAGTTAAAGTAGTAAGATATTAAAGTTATTTCTCAAATTTCAATAATCAATTAATTTGAGAAAAGGAAAAAAAAGTTTAAGCTCACAATGAATCTATTTATGAATAATTTGATAAAGATTAGAGATGTATTCATTTTTTTAAAGTTTTTACTTTTTTAATAATGTGTTACTTTTAGTTAAGTTTTATGAAAAAAACTATTAATTTTTTCATAAATGGTATTGGTGTTCACACTTTTATTTGAAGCTATATTAAAATTATAGATTGTAAAATTCATAAGCAAAACTCAATCTTAAACTTTTTACTTCACTACGAAAACATTTACTATTACTTGAAAAGTAATTTAGTAAAATAAAACTTTCAAATTTTTCAATTATCTGTCTGTTTAATTGTTTAAACCTGCTTCACATTAATTAATTACTTCATATTTTTATAGTTAATTCAATTGCTTATTCAAAAACAATTTAGTATGTTTAAATTTCTTTTCTTCCTTATTTACATTCATATACACAAATTTCAGATAAATTCTAATTAATATATGTATGAAATTTATTGGGATAACTTTATTAAACATGTATTAAAAATAAAAAAAAAATTGCAAATAAACTGGAATAATGAATTTTTTCTCAACCATTACAGTATCATATAAAAAAAATAATGGAAATCACTTTTTAACTTAAAAAATGCGATGAAAAATTCCTCATTAGTGAAGTAAAAACTATTTGAGTGAGTCATAGTTTTTATCTTTTTTGGGATCTCCATGCAGTATTATAAAAACAGTCTAATGATAAAAAATCGTTCTACTTTACTTCACTCAGAGTCACTTGAGGATAAATATTAAATATTTAAAGGGTCTCTGATGATTAAATAAAAGCTATCATTACTTTTAAGGATAGTTTGAAAAAATTTACTTTTAAGAACTGAACACAGTTATTTCAAGAATGCTCTTTAACGTTTAACATTAATGCATTTTTTATACACAATTTTTCTAAAAAACGTACTTTTGGACATTTACTGAGACACTTTATCTCAAGCGGTATGAAATTTATAAAATTTAAAGTGACACTTCAACCAAGCGTCACATAAATGCATATTTGGTAAAAAAAAAATGCTTCATTTGCTAGTAGATTATTTTTGAAAATTGCATAGTTTTATTTCACATTATTTTAAAAGAATATTGAAGTTATCAAATTCAAATTTTTTACTAAGAATTTGCCGTTTTTTGTTTTATGCATATTGTTTTCTAACATGACGAAACAAAATATGTTATATATTATTATTATTTTTTGAATAATGTAAGAGAATGGAAAAGATAAATATCGGCTTTTACAATAAAAGTCAACATGTATTTAAAAATGGGCGAAACACAAAATAATCTCATATATTTGAGTTATCATTGCTTTCTGACATTTACCAAAATGCTCTGGAAGGAAGATTTGAAAATATTTGATATCCACACAGAGGACAGCGTGTCTTTAAAAAACAACGTTCAACTTTTTTGCAATTGAGATTACATGGAATGAGTGTGTATTTCTTATACCATAGAACATTATTGTTTGTAAGTCTTCTGGTAAGTTTGGTAATACTCGTAACGGTCTCTTAAATTTTATATTTTAACCACTATCTTAAAACATTTTGAATGGATGTGGTATGAAATTACTTACTTCACTACAGAATCCTTATCACTATTCTGGTTTTTGAAAAGTTAAATGGGAACTATAATAGGTTATTCTCCCTCATTGGTAACCATAGCGACTTCTTTCGTCGCCAAGTTAAGCTCATGTTTTTTAGACCGGGAATTTTATCAAAGTTCTAAAATCACGCATTTTGGAAAATTTTAAAATCACATAATAGTTTAGAAATATTAAAAACTTCTTACTAGAAAATGAATAAAAACTTTTTTAATTGGGTTTGCCTCCTTTTTAAAACAACCGGTAAAAGAGATAAGTAAATAACAATAATGAATTACTTGATATGGCGTCAAGTTCACATGTCGAATATGCTCTGTATTATCATGGAAAAATATATACTTAGTAAATAAGCAAAAAGAAATCAAAATAAGAACATTTTACGATGTTTAGATGGTGGTAACAACGAAAATACAACAGAAAACTTTGAACAAAAAGTTTGAAATGAAACTTTGAACAAAAAGTTTGAAATGAAACTTTGAACGAAAACTTCAAATGCTGTTGCTACTGAAAAAAACCATATATATGACGTAAAAGTGATATAAAACACGAGAAAAAACCAAATCAACAAAAAATATTAAAAATAACAGAAGATTAAATTGACAATACGATAACCAAAACAAAAGACACTAGATTTGGCGAGAAATCACTTGGGGGGGGGGAGATATCATACCTACACCGTTAAATGCATTAATTGCCAGTAAATAAGAAATCAAATGTTTTTGTGTAGAGGTATAATATTTATGAAATAATTTTTGATGTACTAATTTCAGCACACATCTGTATAACAGATGATAAAACTAAATAAAAAAATTATTGTAGCATTAAAATTAAACGAAACAAATGTGATATTCGATGTTAAGATCAGAGGAATTGCTGAGCATTTTATTTGAAGCTAATAATCAAACAAGCAATGGAAGAATAACTCGTATGCTTAAATATTTTCTAGTTAAATACAAAAATAAAACAAATATATTAAATGAATAACAATGAACATAAAGATAAAAATCGTAATGATGTATTTAATTTTATATAATCAATAGCGATTCAAACATCGGGATTTAAGAAAAATATTATGAAATAATGGCATACTGTGAATGAAACACAAAAGGCCTTAACAGACAGACCTGTAGTCACATTGAAATGTTTCATAATTACGAATTATTATAATTCAACTAATTTCGTGTAACTATATACTTTGAAAAACAAGACAGCAAAAGAAGTAATGTGTTATATATAAATATTTTCAACAGTTGATGGTATAGACATAATGCATTAATTTGAAAATTTTGTTTTATTTAGAATGGCAGATTTAAAGGAGAATCGTAGTTAGAATTACTAACATTAAAAATATAACAAAGAACAAAAGTAATATGAATTCAAATTTGAAACCACAGTAAATCTGTAAATCGTTCATCTAGTGTCTCCCATATAAGTGTATTTATTGTTACACAAGTGTATGTATTAATTCAAAGTATATGTATTATATAAACTTGTAAAGAGGCTGTAAAACAAAAACACCTGAATGAAAATGTTTTACTTTTCATCAAAATGCTAATATTTGTTGAACAATTTATGTATTTGTTATGAAAGAAAATGAAAGAGAATTGAATACATAATATGATAGATATTTCTCTCTCTCTGTGGAGGTTTATATTTGCATTAACTTTTAACTACGAAATTTAATTAAAACGAATGATGAATTAAGATAATATTAATGTGAAAAATGTTTTACAATAAATTTTGATGTGGATTATTGTATAAAAAAATAAATTATACAAACAAAATAAATTATATTTTATTTTGTTTGGCTTATTTGAAAATCCTTCAGTTCTTATCTTTGCTTAAAATTATAACGTATCTCAAGATATTGTCCACTTTCTTTATACTTCATATTAAAATTTAATTAAAAAAATTAAATATCATTTAAGCCAGATAACAAATTTAGGAAAAAAAAATTTATATGTTTTAAAAACCTCTTTTTCTTCAACTGCTGTAAAGACGTAAAAGAGATATTTATAAGTTCCATAATAAGGTTCAACAAATTAGTTAACTATATATTATAGTTATTTCTTCCTTGTTTCTTTAATGTGCCTATCACCACTTCAATTATTATAGGTTTTGAAAAAAATAACACATTGTATAGCAAAACGTCGTTTATATTTTGGTACTGAGACGTAACTTTGTAAAATATAATTAGATTATATTGAGAGTATATTAATTTTTATACATATTTAGTTTATTAGTAATCTCAGTGCTTTTAATAACTTCCAATAAAATTTCTGTTAGCTTAAACTTATAATTTTTGATGAAATTTTTATTAATTTACATTCTGCATGCTTAAATCTTATTAAAACTTTTTAATTCTTCTTAACTATTTTATTACTTTTTCAATATTTACCTTAAAAAGTAATATAAAAGTTTTTAATTATAGAATATTAACTTACCTATAAATGTACTTAGTTGACTTATACTGATAAGTTTTGGATTTGAATTTCATTGTTTTTCTAAAGTAATTATTTATGCTTCTGTCATTAAATATTATATTAATATGAAAAGTTTATTTTCCACAAACTATTACCCGACATTGTTTTGATACATAATAAGCAATAAAAATATTTTTTTAACTATATAATTAAATTTGTGTTTTTGGAGTAACTATTCTACTTTGCAGTTAAAGACTTAATATGAATTTTTCTCTGTTAATAACTTGAATAATAACTTAAATTCAAAACATTTTCACTCTTCTGAAGTGAATATTATAGCTTATAATATAATATGTGTCAGACAATTGCAGTTTGTCTTAACAATTTTAGTAAATAAAATATTTTGGCATGGTAGAACCAGATTTCAAAATGGGAATTGTTTCAAACATCAATATGTTTGAACTCGCAAAAACCTTGCAATAACTGTATTTTTAATAAGTCTGAATGATCCGTATCTTCATAGAATAATGCAATCAATAATTGAAGGTAAATAAATTTTTTCTGCAGTAAATAAACTTTTCCAAATAAATAAAAATTTCTGGGAAAGTATTTTTATTTATTTATTTATTTTTAATTTAGGACCAAATGTTTGAAGATTATCTTTCAAAACTATGTCAAAATTCAATTTGAAGGAAAATCTTAAAATAATTGATTTTTTTAAGTGTATATTATTTTATAAAAAGAAAAACTTCAGTAAATTATTTTATGTCGAAACAAATTTATATGTAATCTAAAATTATGAGCATTTTTACAAGCAATTGCATAATATGAGGGATTTTTCAAATTAGCTAAATATTTGCATACATATTAAATTTAGAAAAAAAAATTAAATATGATCCTATGAAATGTGAATTCATACTTTAAATTGGAAATGTTTTAAAATGTTATCTGGGCCAGTTTATAGCTTTTGAATATTTCAAGAAGCGATGGAAACTATTGGTTTATTCCCGATAAAATTAAAAAAATTAATTTCCAAATTTATGTGTCATGTTATTAGAAAAGAAGCGATAACAAAATTACTAATAATCTTTGATGAGATAATTTTTTTATCATTGAAAGTTTTATCTTTTTTTAAATAAGTAAATTAACATTTTCATGAGAAATCTGAGAAAATTTTGTTTTGAAACCTAAGATAAAATCGAGAACTACGTTAAGGAAATCGACAACAATTTAAATTTGACTAATTAGTCAGTGGGCATAAATTTAACAAACACCTATGTAGTTTAATTGATTTTTTTTTCTGAAAGTATGGTTATTTTTTGAAAATACTGGATGAATAATAATAGAAAATTTATTTGCTGATAAAAAATCAAATGTTTATTACACGGAATAAGGATAATATAACAGGGAACTAAAAGCAATAGAAAATAGCAATGCAAGTACATTTTCTGAAAATAGGGTTATTTTTCGAAAATACTGGATAAATAATAATAGAAAATTTATTTGCTGATGAAAAATCAAATGTTTATTACACGGAATAAGGATAATATAACAGGGAACCAAAAGCAATAGAAAATAGCAATGCAAGTACATTTTCTGAAAGTAGGGTTATTTTTCGAAAATACTGGATGAATAATAATAGAACATTTATTTGCTGATGAAAAATCAAATGTTTATTACACGGAATAAGGATAATATAACAGGGAACCAAAAGCAATAGAAAACAGCAGTGCAAGTACATTTGCTATTCGAAATATTGTATAAATTATTACATATACAATTTGCTTCACAAATGCTTTTAAGCATGATTAATCGTAAATTCTTATTAGCTTCTCAAGAAAAGTAGAAACTCTTAATATTTTTAATTATCTTAAATATGTTAAGTAATATTGTTACCCAACAGAAATTTTCCTTAATATTGACTGTAAAATATTAATAAACAAATTAGATTGCTGTTGTTAATATTTAAAAAATTTCCTTGCTATCAATAATGTTTATTTCAAAATACAGTAAAATTTTCATTGTTTTTAGAAATATGGGAAAAAGTGGTTATTCATAATAAATGAAAATAAAATAAAAAATTGATGAAAAATCAGAATTAAAAATCTGATTTAAGAAAAGTTTTTTGTATTTAAGGGAAGACAGAAGAATGTAATTTTCCATATTTATATATATATTTATATAATTTGTAAAATAGTTAATGAGAAAATTTAAGGATTCTATTGTAATATAGAACAATATGTTAACTTTTTTATTTTTGATAATAATGATTATCTAACTTTTTCCACCATAGCAATTTAAAGTTGGATTATTGACATTTTGCAACACAAATGAATGTGTGAGATGTCTTTCTAATATTCACTTTTGATCATATTTCCTAGAATAATCAGATGATATATAGAAGAATCTTTTGGTAACGAATGTTTGTTGATTTATTAAATTAACAATGCTCTAATGCTATCCGAAATTTGAATATTTTTTAATTTTAATTTGTAACTGAATATAAAAATGCTTTATTTTACATTATAATATGAAATTATCTTGTAGTATTTTAATCTACTTGCATAATTAAATATACTTGCATTATTAAAACATTTTTGTCAATAATTCATAAATACTTACTCTTTTAGAATGCAGAAAATGATTTTTACATTTTGCATAAATCTTAGCTAATTTCAATACTTTATGGCACTTTTTGTGAGATTTATTACAGTGAGCTATTTCTTAAAATAATAAATGCCTTTATCAACTATGTTATTTAGAGCAATGGTAAAAATATAATTTAAAATGGTTTAACAATTTATATGTAATCTATTCTAAAACCTCATTTTTTTTTCAAATGCCGAATATTAGTGCCTAAGCCATTAGTTCACGGGCTCTCCAATACTTTTCAACAATGCCCTCGTACTGAGAAAGAAACACACAATTATTTAAATGTTCAAAAGTCATTGGTTGACCAGAGTCACACAAAACACAGTCCGGGGAATCCACCACTCCAATCCTATGGAGATGATCCCGCAAACAATCATGTCCAGTTAGACCTCTAAAAAGGGCCACCGCAGTCTTTCTAGGAAAAACGGGAACAGCTCTTTCCTCCCCCAAAATCTTCCATCTTGTGCGTCGCACGTTGAAACAAATCTTGTTTAAGAGTCTTCTTGAGAGTCAGGTTAACAAACAATTTAGTTGAATGAAATGAAAGAGGGCGATTCATGCGTTGATCTATCAAAGCTCCCTTTTTAGCCAGTGAATCGGGAGCCTTGATATATCAACCTCATAAAATTACAAAATTTAATTTTTGAAGCAAAATTAAAAGAAATGATTATATGCTTATTTTAGATTAATACCCAATAATATTGTTTATGTAAAAAGTATTTGCGAAGAAACAAATTAAAAAACTGTACAAGTGTTTGTAATTTTCTATGCAGTAGATATAAGTAAAATAAAAATAATCCGTGGAAATTAATAATCTTTGTATTGATTATCGCTTTAAATTGAAGACAAAATGCACAATGTAGATCATTAAAGAGGTTTACCAATAACCGTAAAGCATATTCAAGAGCTTGACTTTAATGAAATTTTATTGGAAGTTGGTTAAATTCTAATTCCGAAAAAATTGTCAATAGCATTACTTTTCAAAAAAGAAAAATGAAATTTGCGGCTTTTAAGTAAATTTTTCTATTTAAAGATTTGAAAGCGTGAAATAAAAATAATTAGATGAACTTATTTTTAAGTTTGTACATAAAATATAAATCATTTAAATGACTGTATTAAAATATCAAAGAAAATGGTGCAGAAGTATTAAAACTTAGCAATAAATGTCTTGTTACTAATTCATATAGTGTGTAAAATTTTAAACCAAAAAGTATTTTTGCAGTAATTTAAAAAATATTGTCAGATACGTTTGTAGTAGAATTTTAATTTTTTGCTCTAAAAATTCTGCCTAAATATTTTTTTTAAAATATGAACGTAATTTCTTTCTTTTTTTTTATCTCGTAGTTAAGAAACATTTGAAGTCTCTAAAATTTTGTGCTTTTAATAGAAATCCATATCGATTAAAATAATAAATAATTATGAAAAAAAATGCTTATATTTTATAAATTCTTTAGAAAGTTAATAAGTCTTTTATATCATTTATTATCATTTTATATCATTATATATCTTTTATATCATTTTATATCATTTTATATCTTTTATATCATTTTATATCATTTATCATTATTACATCGCGTTTGCATAAGATTATATCAAAAGAAACTTATTCAATATTTTAATCGATTTAACTTTCCCTTCGAGAAAATAAATGAAGAATTTTTCTTTTCATTAATATTTCTATAACAAATATAATTTAAATTCATTTTAAATTAAGTGCACAGTAATAAAAATTCATTAAAAAAACTAAAATTTATATTTTAACCTAATGTTTAGAAAATTAAATTAAATAATTTTATTTTAGGTTTTAAGTTATAAGAGTATTAAAGAAATTTAAGAAATTTTTTCACTTATATATATATATATATATATATATATATATATATATATATATATATATATATATATATATATATATATATATATATATATATATATATATATATATATATATATATATATATATATATATATACAGTAAACGAATAAACCTAATTTATTAAGTTAAAACAATTTTGAATACTTTTGTAAAAGGAAACTTGACAAACATTTTTTTGAAAATGTTAAATTAAGTCATGGCCATAATTCCATAGGAGTTTTAAGCATTAAAATTGGTAGTAAAAATTTAGCCTTAATTATATAAACCATTAAAATATTAATATAATGTTTCAATATGTTAATTATAATACTATTTTGTAGTTCTTGTATATAAAATTTTGTAGTTCTTGCATATATCTTGTATTCAATGTTATTGTTATAGATAATTTGAATCTTAATTTTTCTTTTTTTCTGAATGCGCAAAATTATATTTATGTAAAACATTTGCGTAATTTACAAGTTATTATGCACTATAAACATAAGTAAAGTAATAAAACTTTAAATTTTTGTTTTGTTAACTAAAATATTAATATTTTTGAAGCAAAATTTCTTGTAAATTAAAATAAAAAATGCTTGTATCTTACGCTGATGAAATTTTTTTATTACATTCTCGTTACAAATAATATTAAACTAAATGTTAGCTAAAAAGACTAAAACTATGAATAATTTAAGTTAATGGTTAACGTTTCTGAAAAATACTTTAACTATTAACTTAAATTGCTTAAATTTTGTTTTTTTTTTAAAGCAAGAAAAAATAAATTACTTGGAAACTAATCGAAACATATTTGTAACAAATTTATCTTTATTATCTTCTATGCGAGGCAAAATCATGCAGTAAGATTCAAACACAACTATTGTAAAAATATTAGTACTACTGAAAAAAATATATAACTTCATATTTGCTCAAAAATGAAATGTGGACTGTACAGTTGGACTGTGTGTGTTCTATATGACCAATATTACTTATAAATAATCATATAAAAATTATAATAATTAAATAAAACTAGCAAAAATTCGATGATAATTATTATAACCGTAATCTAAATTAATGCTAATTTCTAAAAATATTCTAATTATGAGAAAAAACATTTATCTTATGTCTTTTATTCTTAACTATACTTTAATATTATTTTTGATTGCATATTGAAGTGTATTTTTTACTCCATAAAAAACTCTTTATTATAAAACGTGAATTTGATATTCTTATTAACTACAAAAAATATTTCAAACTACTTTTTTTGATCTCATTCTAATTAAATATTTGAGTTGATATTTATACATTCCTTTCCTTATATCGTACACAAGCAAACTTAAAAATGTTTCATGAAACACTCTTTGATGTAATTTAAACTATTTTAAAATGCATTAAGAATTGATATTTTAAAGCTTGTTTCGCATTTTTCAATGTTAAGTAAATTTGATTTGTAAATGTTAGTAATTTTATATTTTTATTGTTTTAATTTTTGAATATTCTTTTATACTTTTGTGGATATATTTATATAGATTTTTTATTTCTTTTAAGTATTTAAGTATTTCTTTTGTTTTAGAGTTTGTGTAGACATGTTTCTCTGCTTTGCATTTTGTATGCTGTTTGTATTTAGTCTATAAAAAAAAATCTTTGAAGAACAATGTAACACTTGCGTTTATTAAATGTTCCATTTTTTGTTTAAAAATATCAATGGTTTAAATTTAAATCACCTCTAATTTTTTTCGTTTTTTTCTTGTCAGAATTATTACACTGTAACAAATTTATTGGAACAAATGAGATAATTTAGATTACATTTCTTGTTATAATCTATTCATGCTTAATAAAGTAACAACCTACATTTATTACTGCAAATCGAAGAAAAGTCATTCAACTTACATTGTGTAACAGCAAGTGTGGGGTATTCAGTAATGAATGGAAAGTGTCTGATGAAGTTTGCTTATTTGACCACCAGTACATTGGAATTTATATTTCAAGAGCAAACAAATGAGAGTTGGTAAGTAGAATAGCAAAACACTAATTAGGGTTCTTACAAAAAAACTTGGAAGTCCTGTCATTAGCAGATTTGAAATAGGCCGTTTATCAATTGCAACATGCCATTCTTCAAGCATACTATCGAAATTGCAGGGACAGTAATGCTTGCTCATGATGATTAATTCCTTGGTAGTTTAAAGAGTTAAGCAAAGTACGAAGATAGTGTTGGAAGTTCTTTTATACGAGGGTTTCTCTGAAAGTTTTGAGATACGTGTAGACGAGAATTTACAAAATAAAAAAAACGGTTTAATTTTAAAATACAAAGCATTTTAACACAGAAGACGATTTTATACTGACTTACTTTAAATTGTTTAGCTTAGAATAAATTTTTAATCAGAAGAGAAAATGGAGTTGACGCGAGAACATTTTCACGCTATGATTTTCTACGATTTTAAAGCAGGATTAACCCAAGAAGAATGTGTTCAATGGTTGCAGTTAGCATTTGGTGATGAATCTCCAGCTTGTTATACTGTATTCAGATGGTTTAGAGAATTTAGAAGAGGTCGCAATTTTCTTCAGGATGAAGAACACACAGGAAGGCCGCCATCGCCAGTAATCCCAGATAATGTGTCTGCCATACGAAAAATGTTAATGGATGATAATCGCTGTACCTATCAAATGATACAGAAGGAACTTAACATTGGATCCGCAGCCATACACAATACCATTCATGAAGAATTACAAATGAAAAAAGTCGTTTGCCGTTGGGATCCCCATAATCTAACTGAACACCAAAAAGAGGAGCGTGTTAGAATCAGTAAAAAAACCCTTAAATTGCTAAATGATGGTGGCCACCGCATCATTTCTAAAATGGTAACAGGTGATGAAACGTACATACCGTTTATTGACGCTATAACACGTCAAGAAAGCAAAGTATGGGTCTTTGAAGATGATCCCACGCCGACAATGGTGTAAAAACAATGCGCACTGAAAAAAGTGATGTATGCCGTTTTCTTCAGAAGTACGGGATTGGTCAAAGCCATCAAGCTGGACGGACACAAGACAGTAGCAGCAAACTGGTATACCACTAAATGTCTTCCAGAAATTCTACAAGAACTGAAAGTTACGGGACTAATACTTCACAATGACAATGCATCTTCACATACAGCTGGATTAACAGTTGAGTTTCTTAAAGAAAAACAAATTAATATGATCGAACATCCACCGTATTCTCCTGATCTAGCTATGTGCGACTTTTGGTTATTCTTTAATCTAAAAATGAGCTTACGTGGACATTGTTTTCATTCAGAAGAAGATATTGATGTGGCTATAAATGCATTTTTTATCTATTCCATGAAACGAATGGTTTGAGTCTTTTTAATCTGGGGAAAATTATTCGACAAGAGTGCATTAAAACTGGAGGAGACTACTTTGAACAGACCTAAAATTTGTTAAGTACAACTTTAAAAACCTAGTTGTATCTCAAAAATTTCAGAGTGACCCTCGTAGAACTAAGAAAAATGGTGAGTGGCAAAAATATAAACTTGAACTGATCAGTAAATCTAGAGAAAATTCTAAAAAGAATCGCTTTAAAAATTACTGTAATGATATTAGGATTCTGTCTGCTATTGAAAGACTTGTTGAAATAATTTCTAATGATTTTAACTGCTTTCTAAGCATCCTTAACAAGCAAAATAGTAAATTTTCAGAATCTGGGTGTGAGACCTATCTGATATGTTCAGGTATTACTTTTCAGATGCTAAAGAAGTAACTGGAAACTACACCTTTAGATTCTCAATATTTAGTGGTGACATAAGTAAATGGGATGCTGCGAAAAAAGCATTATTTATAACAAAATAAAATAGACTATAATATCTTTTGAATCGTATAAATTGCAAGGAATATATAGCATTGTGCCACCTCTATTTATTGAAGAAATCCTGTGGTTTACTCCATTTTTTTATAAAATGTTCAGAGCTTATACATCCTTTGGCTATATACCTATTTCTTGAAGGCGTACAAAAGAAATTTTTATCCCTAAAATAGTAACAGATTACTTTACTATGAAACTAAATGTTTTAGATCTATAAACCTAATATTTTTACGCTAAACGCAATTGAAAAGATAAGAGACAGATGAATCAGAGAATTTTATTTAGAGAGTAAATCCCCTTTCAAATTCTCAGTACGCAAATGAATCAGGTAAATCCACCAGCAATACGAACTATAATCTACTATTCGTTTTGGAAAGGAACTGCATGGCTAAAAAACATTTTTTAAATGTTTTCTCAGATATAGAAAGCTTTCGCTAAGGTACCTATTGAAACCATTCTACGATCTCTTGTTCGAGAAACAATTACCTTTTTCAGGATCAAATGCTTATTTAATAGCAGATTTGTTAATACCTTCTTATTAGGGAAAAGCATGAGGATTCAAGGCAAAGCTTGTTGTTAACAGGGGGAGGTTCTTTCACCCATGTTTTAGGGGTGCGTTGTAGGGTCCCTTTTAAAACCATTAAATATATCTGGCATAACCTCTATTAAGGTATGCAGATGGTCTAGCTAATATCACCTGAGTTAAATTTGTCGGAATGATTTCTTGTCTCATGTCCAATGCCCATAAACGTGTTGAGACTTGGTATAATGATGGTTTATCTGTGAATCCTCAAAAAAACTACCATGATTACTTTCATAAAGAAAAATAATCTTAATCTGAAATATTTAACACTTGTTTTTAAGAGTTATTGCATCTAAGAAGTGAAATTCTGAATTGTATCGCTTGCATGAACATAAGTTGGAACAAGTAATTTAGCTTTTGTATTGAAAGAGCAAAAATGGCTTTTTGGGTTCGTAGATATGCAATTAGATTAACTTGGGGCCTAAATCGTTTCATTGTGTTTTCCTTGGATTTACGCTATCTTCACTATCTTCATTAAATTAGCTTTTCATTGGATGTACGCTATCTTCATCTGTCCTCTCATTATTTATGGCTGAGTCCTCTGGCGGTCGAGAATCAGAAATGAACCTGCTAGTGGCGGATTCATTTCTGATTCTCGGCTGCCAGACGTCAAATTTTGATTTATGCAACTTTTTCTGTAATCAATAACTCCCACTTCTAAACTTCTTGCTTTCTTTATATGCACTCTCTTTACATATTTATTAATGTGCATGAAAAATCATTTAATTGTAAGTCATTGGAAGGATTAAAACAGATTTTCGTCATAGGGAAACATTAATACTGACTTACTCGTTCATCCTTTCATTGTGTGATTAATTATCGTTGTCATATAGTGCTTACAAATAATATTTTGAATTTGAATAACGCGTATTATTTTTTAAACATAGATATGTGTATTTATTATTTTTTCTTCCCTGATGCAAACCTGAAAATAGATGCAGAAACTGGCTTTGTTTTTGTGATTAGCAGTTTACTTTTAATATAATCATAAAGTTACAAATCCATTTACATTCATACATACATAATCTGTTTAATATACATACATATATATATATATATACACATATATATATATATATATATATATATATATATATATATATATATATATATATATATATATATATATATATATATATATATATATATATATATATATATATATAATAAATTGCATAAAAACTTACTTTTGAAAGTCTTATTACTAAGCCAGTCTATTTTGAATACTTGAAAACTTATTTAGTTGATTCCATCAGTGCAATTGAATGAATTCAAAATGAATTCCTATACTGTAAATGTTGCTTCCTTTCCAGCAGATGGTAAGAAATTGTCATTTCCTTTGAAAAAATAAATAACTGCATTCCAAAGAGAAGTCGTTGCGTTTCTCATGTGCAGAAAAATATATAATTTTAAAGTTTTCTTTTCAAATGAATAATCGCTTGTTCTGATAATCAAGTTTCATTACTTGCTCTGTAGAAGTCAATATTAAATTTTGTTCTTTCTGAGAAAGTTGCATTAATATGCGAAGCAATGATATTTCTTTTAATGCGGATGCCCTTGCATTCTAGTACAAACGGTAATGAATTAGCCTATAATTATTTATTTTCTTGCTCCTAAACCCGTTCTAGATATTTCAAAAGAATTTAATAGGGTTAGTGTAGTTGATCTCTTCAGAAAAAACAACTGTTTTTCTAAAGGTATAACATCAGTGATAAAAGATAAGCAATAGTACTTGTCCTAGTTAAGTAGAAAAAGAGCTAATAAAGCTTAGCAGAAGAAGTTAGAGGACAGCAGTAAAATTCCTTACAGGGTATTGCCAACTTAAAAGACATCACACGATAATGGGAGTATAGGATGATCCTACATGTAGGAGTTGTCCATATATAGAGGCAACTTCATCACACATTTTGTGAGAGTGATACGTTTTTGGAACAAAAGTTTAAACAGTTGGTTTAGTATTTAATTGAAACTTGAATCTTGCTGGATATTTCTGTTAGATATCTGCATAATTTTGCTTCAGACATTGATCTATTTAAATAAGGTCTTTCTTTTTCGAATATGATACAACAGATCTTTGGTCGTACTGAATCAATTTCTTTACCACTCTATTTTAAATCGAATCTAAATATAATGTACATACATACACACATATATTATATAAATTAGCAAAACATTTATGTATATACACCAGTTTCATTACATAAATGTTGTTTAGTTAGGATGTGATAATAATTATAATGCAAACGATAATAGTTATAAAGTCGATTTAGTTTTCAAATAGCATCATTTGAAATATATATTTGCGTATCATATCTATCAAAATTAACATTTAAACACACAAAGAATTCCAGACACTCTATAAAGAAATGACACTATTTCTTATAAGTATGGGGGTATCTTAAATTTGAAAGCTTCCAATTCATTTTTTTGTAAAGATCACTTAGAAAATAATTTACCTAAGAAGAATACAAAATAGTATGTATAAAAATAAATTGCTTTATTTCTAATGCAAATACCCATTGCAAAATTGTAGTACTAAGTAAAATTTATTGATTTATATTGAATTTTCTTTTGCTTTATTAATTTGCTGCTGATATAAAAATAGATATACATGTACGTCATAATGTTGTATATCCCACATATCTTTTATACATTGCATTAAATTTATATTTTGAAACTTTCAGAATTAAGGAAAACAGAAAACATTAATTAACAGAAAACATATTTTCAATACTTTTAAAAATAATTAAATACACATACAATTTTTCTTAAACAATATTATTTGGAATATGAAATACATACTTTCTTAAACTCCACTGTAAATTGACACCTCTTGTGTTTTACTGCAGAAATAAAATAAACTTAAATTTAATTTAATATTGTGCTAGTTAATTTTTTACAGATACAACTTAATTTGAATAAAATTTTTATTTCCAAATAAGTCAAAAAATCTTCTTTAATGACAAAAGCTTAACGCACCAAAATGTTTTGTGAATGAAATATAATTAGAAATTAAACCAGAAACACATTTGTAACAAACATTTAAAGAAAAATTTTTATTTAGAAATTGGTTACATTTTTAAATCCAAATTAATTTATTTTTGCACTTATATACATTTTAAAATTTCCTTATTTGATGAGTGCATCTTCGTATCTAAATACATTTATTAAACATAAGTATTAGAACCCACAATAGAAATAATTTAAGTAAATACCCATTTATCTTATTTTCAGATTAGTTTAATTTCAGGCATCACATAAAATAATGCTGAAATTTCACTTATAAATCATTTTAAGTGAAGTCATAAGATACTCGTAATTTCATTCATAATTGCATTTTCATTTCTATTTATGCTTATTTATCGTCAATGCTCATAAATTCAAAATAAAATTGAGTAATACTTATGACGCATATATAAAATATAATAAATTAATCGATGTAATTAGTTCTAAATAAATCTTTTCTCTTACCATTATTTAGTATGACCAAAAATGTCTGCTCGAACAAAAACATTTTATTTGAGGACACACAATCCAATTTAAGTAGTTTTATTGACAAATAACTGAATCTTTTGTTAATAAAGAATGTTTGATAAAATATGAATCATTAACATATCAGATATTTTGATAAAATTCCTTGTGATTGCCAAAAATGTTATTTTCTATAAATTTGGTTGACCTGTTATGAATCTATGTGTTCAAATCAATATATGATTTTAAGTTTTGATTTTCATAAATGATCGAGTAAAAAATTAAATTTACTAAGTATTGCCTAACTGATTAAGCAGCTTATTTATTTTTATATCATAATGTGGTAAAATTTCTATAGAAATTATAATACACCTGTTATAAGTCGTCTTAGTTTTTTGGAAAAATTGCGTTTTTGAATTTTGTTGAAGTATATTTCGATATCGAACACAAATAAAAACATTCGATTTGAGATCGGTATGTCTAAAGAGCTTCTAATCTAAATATTATTTCTGAGCTCCTTTAGATTTAGTAATTTAGTGGAGATTATAAAAACTTAAATATGATTTATATGATTTTTATTATAAAATTAATGATTTTTAATTAAATCCACACAAATTTATTAAATATTCTCATACAATAGGAAATTATTTAATTGCTTTCTTAGACAGTATAAATTAATTGGCATGACATTATTTTTAGATGATAATTCTTTCGATAATTTAATGTGATTTCTGTAAAATAGTATAGTAGTATTTTAAAAATTACAATCCAAACGATTAATCATATTAACTTACTTTATTTTAAATTGTTTATTAGGCTTTGGGAAAAATTGTTTGATCAATTAAATATTTTGATTCTAAGCGATTTTATTGATTTTATAAATATATTTCAACTGCTTTTTCAAACATTTTCTTATTATTCTCAGTGTATACTTTTCTCTTTAAAATTCATTAGTATTCAATCAACAAAGATTTTTATTTGGTTTTGAATTTTCCCGCTAATTTTGTTGCAAAATAATTTAAAAATTTCTTTACTTTGATCCTAATTTTATTCTAAATCCTTTTCGAAATTAACGTAAAGGGGATTATAGAAAACCTAGTTAAGCTGTCCTATTTAACTTCGCAATCTGTAGACAATGTTTTCAGCTGAAAAGTTTATAGATAAGTTTCTTTTGACTTTCAGAAACTAATTCCAGAATTACTTCAACAGAAATTAATATTACGTTTTCAATATGTCCATTATAAAATAAACAATTAAACGTATTCGTTTAATTATACAAAAATGAATATTTATCTAAATCTATTGAAATATTTGATTTTAAAAATCAACACTTACGAAATCTGAAATCTAATCAAGATAGTTACATTTTTTAATTCCATTACATGCATAAATTTTATTGATAATAATAATAATTATCACTTTATATTTAATATGTTTATGATTTTATTACAGAAAACTGATAATTTTCCTAAAGTTTTGAATATATGTGTTATTTTTATTACTATGTGTAATTGTAAAATAATAAATTTGCGATACAAACATCTACACTTTTGCAATTTGCAAGTTCAAAGGAATAACAACACCTTATGTAACTGATGTACATCACTATCTTTTTAATATTCATTATTTGCACCTTAATAATTTTCAGTAAAGTTTAGCGATTTCTAAATATTAGCAGAAATACGTTGAATATTGAAGTAAAACATTTAAAGTAAAATGCATTTTTCAAATATTTTCTACTTAAAGAGAAAATTTTGTAAATGGATGACTTACACTTTATCATAAGAATGTTAAATTTTACTTTTTATTTAAAATGTTTCATTATTTTTTTCAATATAAATGGAACAAAACAAACAGTTGTTACATAATCAAGAATGCTGAATTTTGATATGGCCAGTTGAATCTCCAGATCTCAACTTTTCAAAACAAAATATTGATGAGACTGCTTTTAAAGGGAGTTTATGTAAAGAAGGTAGGAAATTTTACATTTATTGATGAGGAATTTTACTTCATCACTAGAACTTAAGATTGAAGAGTAATAATATAAAAAAAGATCTTGATACTTGTTAAAAATTAGTTTCATCTATGTAAACAAGAATACTAAAAAAAAATTAGTAGAAGTCACTGTTAGACAAGTTTTCTATGCATACCATATAGTTTCCCAATCTGAATAAGCACTTTGAAATTAACTGAAATATACTGATGAAACATTTCTGATTAAAGGTTTATTAATTTTTAAACATTAGATAACGAAGATTATGCAGGAAGATTCTATTTCAACTTATTGGTTTAGATAGTTCAAAATTGACTTTTGATATTTTCAATCAAACTATTTCAAGGAAAAGGAAGTTCTTTTACCATGTATTATTTAGATCCAATACTACCAGTAAAACAATATTTACAATTGTCATCGTGTATTAATAGATTACAAATTATTTAATGAACTAGTTTTTTACATATACTGTTGATAATATTACTCTTTACGAGCTTGAAATCAAAGTTAACAAATATGTAAGCACTTAACTATAAGAATTTGTTTTAAGAGGAATTAAGGTTTTGCATCTCATACTTTATTCAATTAATATTATTATTTAAAAAATACTTCAAAGCTTTTTGTATCTAGCAAAAGTACAAAAGAAAATTACAATTTAATGTTCTTTTATTACAATTTAATTTATCCTTACAATTTAATGCATGAATTTAAAAACAATTTCTTTAACCAATTATCCAATGAATATTTCAAATGGTATAAGCTAAATATTTATTTGTAGATAATTTTAATATTTTTGTATCCCTGTTTAATCCTCGCTTTATATTATTCGATAACTACATAAATTGAAAATATATAAATTTTAATTTTCATAGAAAAAAATTTTGATTGGCAAAGCATTCTAGGAAGGAAAGAAGGACACTGTTAACAAGAACCAACATCAATATTTCTCATGTAAATATATATATATATATATATATATATATTATTATTATTATTATTATTATATATATGTGTGTATGTGTGTGTGCGTGTGTGTAGATAGATAGATGTAAGCAATGTAGTGATTGATGAACTCTTGTACTAATGCTACACAATGCATATAACATTAAAACAATTATATCCAACTTTTCAGGACCACTTCAAAACAATATAATGTTAAATTGGTAAAAGTGAAAAAAAGTTGTAAACAATACTTAACATGTAAAAAAGGGAGATAATCAGAGAAGTAAAAGATTTAACAGAGAAAAAATGAATTTGAGAAACTATATAAGACATGTGAATTAACATAAAAATGTTAAATTTGGAAATTTATTGAACTTGACAAGAGTTATTTTCGGAGAGCAAAAAATGCCTTTATAGGGGAAAAAAGGCAAATCAAAACAAATAACGATTTTAAACAGTAAAAATGCAAATAGTAATCATTGATTCGCTAATATGACATCAGTAAATTATTGAACAAATTTATGCTATAATTCATGAAATAAATTCAACAAGATGAGATAAATGAATTTCATCACCGAGATAAATTGTGCCAGAAATATATGACCAAATTCACTAAAGATTTCATATATAATTTACATAATTATGTAATATATCTCTTTAAGTAAATTGTTTTAAAAAATCCTTTATATACATTGTCCAAATTTAAAAATGCAACATCAAGAAGGGAAAGGCCAGAAAATTATATTAATTTCAAGGTAGGCGCACCTTACGAAATTATGCAAATGATGTGAAATATGCAGATCTCTAGCTCTCATAAGCTAATATATGGAGTGCCGTTTCCTCACCATTATTACTAGTAGAATGGTAAGGAAGCGGCCCCAAATGGGTAGTATTTACACCATTATTGCTGCTTAAAAAATAATCATTGGAAGTTTGCTCTTGTTGCAAAGGATGCATGTAATAAGAGAAGATGCCAAGTCATCGTTGACAGATTCAGTTCTAGAAGACAAATGAATTTACGAGAAGCATGATGATCTGACTGAGAAAGGCAGGTTAGTCCTTTTGTCAAAATGCAGCTGACAGACACCTTACACTGAGCCGACGGGAGTGAAAATGGTTAGAACAATTAATTATGGAACGTTTGTGGGTAGTCGGTGCAACTAGAGTGACGTGAGCTTTCGTGGATTGATGCATTTGATGAAAGGTGGTGACATTACCGCAAAGGACGTCTGCCGAATTTTTTCAGCATCTGCAAGGCATCCTGAATGCTCCCATATCGAGCAAAAGCATTTGCTGTCGATTAGTTGCTAGTGGATTGTACTCATGTTGTCCATTAAAATGACTTCCACTGAAGCCACAGGGTACACGCCAACAATTTGAATGCTAATGGATTACAGCGATGATGAGTCAGGCTACTGTTTTTCCAGTGATAGTCACCGCGTACGAGTGTGGCGTCAACAAGAAGACATATCCATTTCTGTAGAAATTGTGGAACGCTCAACATTTGACACTGTCACATCATGGTTTGGGAAGCTATTGCTTATGGTTCCTGGTCCCTTCTAGTTGGTATTCAAGGCACTGCTATAGACTATTATTACGTGAATGATGCGCTGCACCAGTGACCCTTCCCTAACTTCAAGAGGTGCTCAGTGCCTTTTAACAGCATTATAACGCCCAATTGCATATTGCTCACATCAGCCAACATGTCTTGCTAATTGAGCAGCCTGTTTCCTTGGCCATAATGCTGGCCAGAACTCTCACCAACTGAGCATATTTGAGATATGATTGGATGCAATGCAGACTTTGCTATATTCTCCTTCAAAAGATGTAATTTATAAAATGGTTTAATAGGATTGGAAAGCCATTTCCAGAATGTACTATCGTTGACTCTGTGTCTAGACGTATTACTTCATGTATCGCACTCCACGGCGGTCCTATATCCTTCTGACTCTGCTCTGTTGTCACTCTATATTACGCATATCATTTCGAAATACAGACAACGTATTGTTCGGGACTCTTCAAGAGTTGAAACATTTCATTAAAATACATGATTATGTTTGAAATGCTTGTGATATGCATAATGTGCCATTTTTCAGAAGATCACCATTTAGTAATAATTTTTTTTATCTTTATGAAGTAGTAAAATTATAGGTGACTTTAATTGAACTCAATGTGTAATGTAATTATTACTATTTTAATGCTAACTTTTATGTTATTATAATGTTTTTTACTGATTACATATAAGTATCTGTTATATACTTCTTTCATTATTTTCTTTAATATCTATTAAAGCTATTACATAGTTCTGCTATCCTTGTTTCTCTTTTTGAATCTTCTAGTGATATACATATTTTTAAACTTCTGAAACTTATATTTGAGAATTTATTAGGAAAAGTTAAATTTTGTTTTCAGTATTTTCAGATATTTCTACGATTAATTTATTATATTTATCTTTGGAAAATTCGTTATTTTTGTGTCTAATTAACTTACTGTGTGTACGTTGATTTAAATTTATAATTATATAATAATTTAATGACTATTTTACGCATTTGGTTTGTATTGGATTATTTCGCTAAGAATTTAGATACTATGCTTTTGTTTGTACAGTTATAATCTCCAAATTTTTAAATATGGGTTCTAAACAACAAAAAGAACAATGGTATACTTATGTGATATATTTACGATGTAATGCATCTAAATTTTTCTTTTAAATTTCTTTACCTGAAAATGGGATTTTTCGGAAATGAAGTCAAGATTTGTACTGCTCGTTTTCCTAATCATAAGGTTTTTTTTTCTTTGAAAACAATAGGAATTTCTTTGATAAATTCATATGTTATGAATAATGAGTTAATAATAAGTTTAAGGAAAATTATTAAAACTTCATTATTTAAACAAGCTTTATAATGCAAAATAAAATAAGAAAATTTAATTTTTAATAAAAATATAAAAAATAAAATTCTTATTATGTATAGACATTTTTTCTGACGACGATTTACAGTACTAAGTAAGTATACATTAATCATATACGTGGAATTAGAAAATTATGTATAATGAGAATGGTTTACTAAAAACTACAAATGAATATATATCATGGGCTTGTCTAAATAACTTAAAAAATGCAGGGTGATTCTAAATTGTTTTTACAAATTAAGAGGGTGATGTCACGCATCCATACAATCAATAATCACATAGGAACACAGTGTCGTATTCCATTCTGAGAGGCAGAAAAGAGAATTTCCCACCTGACAGTGCTTGCCCAACACTTATAACAGTGTTGGGTAAGCGAACGAATAATACCAGAAGTTTCACCATCATATTTATTGTTTAATGAAATTCTCACATCAAATGCTCAAAATGCCACCTATGGGTGTCGTTGCACAGTTGACGCCGATGAAGGAACGACTGGCTCTCCCTCTCGAAGATTTCTGGTGCCATATTAATTTTGTCCCCGGCAACAACGATTCAAGCCACGAGATCTTCAGTTGAATACAAGGACGTCCGTACACTAAAGATTTCATGTGAACCCAGAAGAAAAAAATTCAGTCGGTTGAGGTCTGGTGAGCGAGGAGGCCAATCCAAATGTCCACTACGTCCAATCCATCATGCGGGATGAGTGGGATTAAAAGTTATAGACCGTGATGAAAAAATGTGCTGATCCTCCATGGTGAATAAACCATATATATATCTCAGGATGGAGATTCGAACCAGCCTGATATAATAAAGGAAGTACTTTTCCAAGAAGGTATGGTATGATGCGACGATCAAATGGTCTAGCATGATGTAAAGGCCTATCAGATAATCATCAAGGAAACCTGTCCAGATTTTCATGAAAAATTTCTGCTGGTGTGCATTAAAGATTGCACAATGGACATTGTTGTCAGACCAAACGCGTTGATTGGGTTTTTAAAGGACAATATTTACTCTGATTGGCTTTCTTCGGTAACCAATAAGAGCAAAATGCTGATTCTTCTCTGTGGAAATTTGCATGCGCTAAATTCATGATAGATTCTTGATGCATTTCTACTTTCCTCTTTTCTGCCTCGCAGAGTGGAATGCTATCCTATGTAATTATTGCTTGCCTGGATGTCTACTATCAACTCTCTTAATTTGGAAAAACAATTTAGAATCATCCTGTAAAACTTTTTGAGCATGATAAATGATCATAGGAAGAAATTGAGAGATTAAGCAATAACCAGATGCTATAATGAAAATTGTAAAATTTTACCGAACACTGAAAGATATTATTGTTACGAAAACTGCAGTACTTTATTGATTAATGTATTTCATGTAAATTGATGATTTTCAGAGAACTCTGTACTTAACTCAGAGGTATATACTAAATGGGCAAAAGATTTTGTGTTTACAAAATCATTTTATTACATAAATCATCAATAGCTGCTCGGATGATAGTATTATGATAGTCATTTCAAAGCGATGTCCTATTTCGTGTACCGAAGCATCTACAAACAAATATTTTGTGAATCGCATCTCAGGCAATTATTTTTTAAGAACTCATGCTTCATATTTAATATTATATAGTAGCAAAGTCACTTTTCTATATAACATTTTAGCAGTTTATAAGAAATAAACATGTCAATTCCAGGTCAACATGTTTCTCATAGGATACACACTTCTGCATTTAATCTAATAGTTTCTATTTATTTATTTAAAATGCTTACAAAAAACTAATTTATTTTCTTTTTTAGAATATCTCATTATATTAAAACATAGCAAATAGTGAAATATCTTTATAAAAATTCAATCTTATGTGCAAGGGATGTAATATCTCATAGTTCTTAAAAATTCTCAAGTCTTTTAATTACATGAAAACTACAAACAAATAATTTTCTAAGGGTAGAATCTAGCAAATAAGAAAATGCTTAAGACATAAAATGATTTGTTTGCTTAACATAATTGTTGCAACGGGATGCAGCTTACATGCAACTTAAATTGCATGTGATATTTGTTAACAGCAAATACTGACATTAAAAGAGAAAAATTAATACCATGGAATTAATTACGAATTTCGTATTTAACTGAAATAAATACTAAGGTACATAAGAAAATTCAACAACTAAATATTATGATTAATGGTTGATGGGAAAATGTAATGAAAGTCATTACCGTTAAATAGAAAGTAAAATTTAATAGGAGCTACTTGTGGAATAGTTTGCATTTATTTCTATGCAAATATTATTGTAATTAAGTAAGTCACGTGTTCATATATTCTAACTAATTACTTTATGTCTGTGGACTTTTATTTTGTTATATAGTTAGAAACACATTTGGTGAACTGTTTGCAAAACATGTTTAAAGAAAACATAATACTTTTTTTTAAATTTACAGACTATTGAAACACATTAAAGCGTATGGAAATGAAATATATAAATTTCTTGAGCGCGTACTAGATTCAAAAACTGAATTTTTCTGTTAAACGTATTCAGTTTAAGGGGTTGAGTATGGCTTAAAAAATACACTTCCAACTTCTTAAATAAAATAATTCTGAAACAACAATGACAAAAATAGAAACATTTTATACTAAAATCTTGAAATTATAAGAAAATACAGGCCAAGATGGAATAAGCTCATTGAGAAGGCCAGGACCCACATAGGGTTGTAGTGCCATTGTTGATTGATTGATGACAAGAAAATGTTTTTTCCTGTTTATCACATTTTTTGGCTCCTTTCTTCAAAACACTACGATTTTTGAGTAAATGGGAATAAATTAAAAATATAACTTATTCAAATTATTTTGCAAATATTTTTATTCATTTAAAAGTTATAATTCTGTTTTAATCGATGAACTATTAATACATTATATATATATATATATATATATATATATATATATATATATATATATATATATATATATATATATATATATATATATATATATATACATAAATATATATATATATATATTATATATAATGTATATATACATATATATATATATATATATATATAAATATATATATATATATATAAAAGTTACACTGTAAAATGTTTACTTTTAGATGTATTTAAAATATTAATAGGAATTCCTATTATTTCCTTCTCAGAAACTTAATATGTATTATATATGGTATACATTAAAATTACAATTACTTGTACAAATGTCGATAATGTTTAATTATAATCATTTAAATGTGTTCACTTATTAATTTATAAATTTCCATTAGGATTGAATACAATAATATCCATAGAATGTATTTATCATGATTATCCACAATTTGGATTAACCATTTTTCATTCTGTAAATAAATTATACTATTATGAAATATTAATATCTAAAAACTTTAAATATATAAATTACCAAAAAACATTGTTTCATTTCAAATTATTTATCTTTAATCACCCAGTCAAAAATTTTTTTTGACTTTGTTTTTTTTTATTCGTTATAATTTTTAAAATCCCACATATTTATATTTGGCAGAGTATTTGAATTCCATAAATAAAGCTAGTATAAGAATAAGAAATACGTTAATTAATACAATTAATATGATCCCCATGTATTGAATAAAATAAGTCATATCTCATTAAGGAATAATGGGAAATATAAAAAATAAAAAGAGTCATGATGGATAATTTTCATTTGATTAAGAAATTTTTCAATAAAGTGTTTCCTTTGGAGTTATAAGAAATATTACTGTGAGCTTTTTATAATTAAAAAAGAATCTATTTCCTCATTTATAAATACCAATTTTAATTTTGTTAGTTATAATGTCAAACAATATTATTCGTCAACGAAATATGCACCATTCTGAAATTTTATATAAGTAAAAGAGTAAATATTACAAACTAGTTTACGAAGAAAGAAGAAAGAGAAAAAATGTGAAATAAAAATGTTTTGTCATCAATATCTAGAAATTTACTTTATCAGATATTCAATAATTACTTATTTTTAAAAAGAGATTTGTCACATGGCATTCATTTCATTTGTTTAAATCTGGAATACATAGTTGATACATTTTTTTAAATTAAATATCTAGAATCGGCTTGATTTTTAATAAAAATCTTTAATTGATATTTATTACAAACAATTTAAAATTTTAATTAATTAATTTTAATAAAAGCTGAATTTATTAAACTCAATATAAATGTAATTTTTAAAAAATGAATGAAGGGTAAATTTGGAAAATAATAACTTGTAAACAATCCTAATTTTAAATTTATTACTCTTAAATGAAATAAAATGGAAGAATATTTGAAAAATAAACTGTGTTTTTAAAATAAGCTACTCATTTCATAATAACTTTATATTTGTGAAATATAGAAAATAATGGCAAAGTTTAACGAAATAACAGAAATCTAACGAACCAGCGAAATGGTTTCTCGTAACATTGTTAACATTATTTTTTAATAAGGAATAAAGAGCTATTTGTATCAAATATCTTTCACTTCTACAGGAAAGGCTGTTATTATTAAACCTTTATATTTGTCCAACTGACAGAACTTATATTTGTTCCACTGCAACGAAATAAGGAACTAGTTTCACGCACATGAAAAATAATAATATGAAATAATAAAAATAGTATATATATATATATATATTTTGAGACTGTGCTTATATATATATATATATATATATATATATATATATATATATATATATATATATATATATATATATATATATATATATATAAGCACGGTCTTAAAATAACCAGTTCAAAAGTACTTGATGATTATTTCATTACCATGATTTCATAACTGAAAGTAAGAAAGTGTAATTTTTATTCTCATGAGACATATTCTCATTTTGAGATGTCGTATTAGAATTAAAAAAATGAACATAAAGAAAAATTGGATAGGAAAATTTTAATGATTAATTTTTACGTTATTCATTAAAATTTTTCCTACCCAATTTTTCTTTATGTTCATTGTTTCTTATATAATTAAAAATTTCGTATTTTCTATTTCAGGGAAATACGTAATAAACTTTTCTTCTGTTACTTTAAAATGTGTAAAAATGATGAGAACGTAATAACGTATCCAATGATTCTGTTCCATATTTTTTAAGTAAAACATTAATTTTAAAATTTTATTCATATTTGTTTTAAAAAATAAAATATTAACCAATGAATTTGATGTAATTAAAAATGATGTACTCAATGATTTTGCAAAAACATTTATTTTGCCTCTAATGTCTGTTTAGACCTCTTTTGAAATAATTAGAAACTAATCAATTACTCTATTCTCCAGTTTTCTATTTTTATTACTGCATCAAATTTTTTCTCTTGTATGTCATTAGTTTCTATTCGTCTGCTTTATTGATTACTCAGTGTTTGCTATCATTTAAAATAATTGGTCTTTCTAGCGTCCTGTTTATGTGTATTTTTGTTTTGTTACTTATATATTTAGTCTCGTAATTCGCAATTCACGATAACATTCGTTAACCATTGATTTTACTTTTGAATCTAAATTTTATTTCATTATTATTTAGAATGATGCCCAAGTATTTAAATTGATCCATTTGCTCAAAACCATATTAATTATTGTTTTGCAGTTGTGGTTTTTCGATTATGTTTGCTACTGACATAAATGAAATTTTTTCTTTATTTGACTATTCATTATTATTATTAATAATAAATTATAATTCATTTTGATCAAAAAGTTATTAGTATTTATTTTTATAATTTTATATTAATATACATTTTATCTAATAAGTGATTTTATAAGCACCAGACGTAGAAAAATGTCTTGATAAGTGCTGGGAGAAAAGCTGTAATTGTACCAATACATAAGCTTAACAAACCCACCAATACTATGTATAGGTTATCTCCAATCTGATTTACTAATATAATGTATAAATTTACAGAGATGACAATTTCCAACTGATTACTATGCATGCTATGCAAAATTTGAAGAATTTCTGAAAAAAAAAAAGATAGTTTGCAGCAATATAGTTACACAACTAAAGAAATCGTTCTCTTTTTTTAAAAGATAAAGGATAGCATTAAAAAAAGCAAATTACACTATTTATGTGTTTGTGAACTTTAAAAATGAATTTTATAGAGTTTAGAGAGCTAGGTTATTTAAAACTGGTTTTCTAGGACATTTCTTGCAACTTATGAGGGTAGATTAAGAATTTTACAGGCCAAAGAGTTATTAGTGTTAGGTATGGCATTACTTTGTCTTGCTCTTGACAAACTAGAAAAAGTTTAACTTAGGGAATGGTGTTGAAGCCAGTTCTGTTTAATCTGATAATTATTGATTTTATAAATCACATTTTTAAATCTGCTCCTGACATAAATATTTTTTTGTTTTTGCTGATGACGTGGTAAATGGTACTACAAGATATAACACTTCTGGTTTTGCGAGTGTGCTTCAACGAGCTTTAAAGAATAGTAAAAATATATCTGAGGGAGCCTCTTGGCGAGATTCACGATCTTTGTAGGGCGCCAATCCTGTTCGTGTGGAACGCTGTGCAAACAGTAATGGCGGCCAAAACACAATGAAATTTCAAAAATAATGTAGTAAGCACATAAAAAAAGGAAAAATATGTACTAACTTTATTTTGTTGGAATATCCTCATTTTGAGTTATTATATTATTAATATTAATATAATTTATTAATATTTATAATTTGTTATCATTATATATTATTATATATAAATAATTTATTATTATTATAATAAATTAAATAATTATAATACTAAATTTTAAGAAATAGAAGTAATATATATATATTAAACCTTACCAGCCGACATCCACAGTAGAAGTAACTGACCTCAATTACGCATACCGTTAAACATTCATAAATAACGCTTAAATCTAAACCAATCAGAATCACGAATGGATTTCAGAAACGTTTTGGGTTACCATAAATAGAACAACATCACCCAGCTTAGTGATAAACTTGGTGAGAATTCAAGGGGCACCCTCAAGTATAGTCTAACCGAAAGAATTTCTATATTTGGCATTATATTAGAACAATATGTTCATTAACCCTGATAAGATCTCATTACAATTGTTTTCCCTCAGTACAAAAAATATGACATTCAACTACATTATAAGAAAATGAATGCTGCGGACATTTTTTTTTGGGCATTTAAAGTAATAACATTTAATTAGCATGGAAATTAACATGGAGAAAAACATATCAATTTAAATGCCGATTGAGGTTATTCGAGATCTAAGTTCCGAAAGGTTTAACTGGTGTCACATGGGGATCGACTCAAAATATCTTATGTACAGCCTGTAAGTGTTATGATTGACCATTTGTTAAATATGGACATGAGTTTTCATAACTTCCTCAGATTCTATTAGAAATAGGCTTAAGTTTTTTCAAAACAGATGTTACACTTAGTCACCTCCATTTCTAAATTAACCCCTGTATACCAGATGAATTTGGAGCCGTTATGGAAAAAGAATTGAAGAAATGCACTGAACCTTGTTGATAAGATTTCGAGAAGTAGAAACAACCTATATTATTAAAAATCTCCAAATGAGAGATTAAAACCTTATATGTCTTTCCTTTACCCAATTTATGATGTTTATGAAACTTAAATATCCGTGAAATCAATCGCCAAGATCTCCCACAGGAATCTAACCCTATTATAACTTAAATGACGTCAGAGAGCCTCCTGAAACTTGTTTGGCAAGTTGATAAACCAATTAAAACAAATAAAAAGTGCTGTTCATTCTACTATACATTAGAGATATCCTCTTGATAAATGGTTCCACGTGTAGACAGATGGCTCAGGTGAAGATGATATTAAAAACACCTCAGGCGTGGAGACAATTCAAGTGCTTTCGGTTTTAGTTATTCTTTTGAGAGGTATTATGACAACCTTGCTGTAGAATGAAACTGGTGGAGCTTAAAATGTCCAGAAAAAGTATTGACCTCCAATTGATTCTAAACCATTAGGACAATTTT